>BMAO01007020.1:0-76365 GCA_019973975.1 Trichonephila clavata | reverse complement strand
GGTAGAATTGCAGTTATTTCAGTTAGTCAAAAGCAAGAAGTAATAAAATATGACTGAAATAAGAAATTAACTACCTGTAATAGAAATCTCTTTCATTGCTTGTATACCATGTAATGTAATGAAAATAATTTTCTGAATACATTATTTTAATTTTTGTTGAAAGAATAAGGAAATTATCCAGATGCAATTGTAATTACTATAACCTCATACAAATTCCTTTCCTTCTATTTCCTTTATTTACTTCATTAACTGTTTCGGTTGAACTTTTTGATGTAATTACTGAATAAAATAAACAGAATGCACATTCTCGTGTATCGTGAAAACTCCAGAACAATTAGGCATGGAATATCTCTTTCTACAATCTCTAAAAAGGAATACTCAGAAATTTGAGCGAAAGAAAATGTTTAACAATACCAAGTCGGTGAGGTTTCGGAATATAATTACTTCATTGCATTGTGTGCACAATAGTTATTACAGAATTGTTGAATGCTTCAGTTATAGTGACTGGGTTTCTATTATTCCATTTCAGCACAAATCAGAACTTATTGTTAACTGGAGTAGAATTGAAGAGCCATGTAAAGGAGTTGTCTTAATTCTGATATAGTGCCTGAATAATATGACACATTATATGTATAGTTATTCCGTTAATAATACATCATAATTAACTAAATTAATCAATTATGACATTATATACCAATTGTCTCAAAATTATGTTCTGTAGATATTCATTTCTATCGAGGTGTCTTATTTTATTGTGTGATTATTATATTAATCTGGGGCGTAACGCAGAATATTTGAGCTTTTTGCAAACTCAGGTTTTGAGACCCAAACCCAAATACGTACTTAGTGTCAGCCACGCTTTGAACCTCCTAGAGTCACTGTGCACGTTACGCTACCGATATTAATCTCTGATTATTGATTCCTCTTTTATGAGAAATTTTTTTGACTACAAATTGAGTTTCACCTGCTGCATCGCTGTTACTTTTGATATATTAGTTTTGATATATTTTGATTGAATAAATCTCACAACAGATACATCCTTTCAAAAACTTCCCCAATGCGCGACAGGAAGTTGTAAAATTTTTTATCCGGCACCAGAGTGCAATGACTGTTCAAGGAATGGAGACTCAAATCCATGACGCTGAGAAGATGCATTTAACTTCAACCGAAGACAAGTCTGACCAGCAATTGATGACAACAACAGAAAAGAAAACATACATTTTATATTCATTACTTATTTCAACTGTTCCCATTCAAAAGAATATAGAAGACCTTTTGAACAAAAGTTGGCTTATCCATTAGAATTACGGGGGGGGGGAGGCTTATTAGTATTTATGTTTAAACCTTTAACCGGTTTTTCCGTGCATTGTACGAGCTACTGAAAGTTAACAGTAACAGGATTGTCCATAAGGTCATCCGGGTAACGTGGTTGGTTTTTCGCTGGCCTTTTGAAACTAAGGTTGCGGGTTCGACCTCTGCCCAAGTCGGTGGCTTTTCCTGTTGCAGAAAATTGACAGCGGCGATGTCGTATGGTTATACGACATGAAAAAAAATCCCTTCAGTTCCTGTTTGGCTTGGGTGCTCTCGTCAAAATTAAAGTCCTAAATACGATTTCACATCACAAGAGCTCACGTGCCTCCCTCTGGAGAGGAAACTGGCGTCAATGTTACTTGCGTTAATCGGTATCCCCAGAATGGTGCCGCACTAAACATTGATATCAGCTCTTGGGGAATGTACTAAGTCTGCAGAGGTTAAATATCAATATCCTCATTAAGGAAGGAAGGAGGTTTGCCCATACGCTATATGGTTATTGATATTTTCCATCTTACTTTGAGTTTCATGTATTTTTTTTAAAAATCTTATGAGGATATATTTAGTACTAGCGAATTTAAAATGTGATGTATGACAATAATGCTTAAATGATTTTCATCTGGCATTTTTTTGTGGTTAAGGCAAGAATTTAGATCCTTAAAACTGTGTTCTATTTTATACAACGATTTAGCACTCAGGCCGGAAATTTGGAAATTGTGAAAAACACAAGCAACAAAAGCACTTTTTTTTATTAAAGGATGAATTAAATTTGGATGTAAATTCAGAACTGCTTGATGATTATTTGGATCATTATTTAGGAAAACGCACAAGCACACAAACATCATCATCACGCTCACTAAGTCCTTAACCGTTTGAGAAAGTATCAACAAAAAGTTTTTCTAAGAAATACGAAAAATTCCAGCAGAGTGTATCACAAAAGTATATAAAAACATGTAGAGTGTATTTAAAAAAAGCAAACATTAAAGATTTTTGTGTTCCACACAAAGAATTGCCAAATAAAAAATAGTACAAAACTTTAATATTTAAAAAATATATATATAATTCTTCTATTTCCTTATTCTGTTAATCATGGTGTTTAATTATAAACAATGAAAAACCGTGCCGTTTTTAATACACTTTCGGTAAGTAAATTGATCCGTTAATATCTATATTTAAAATGAAATCAGCACTTTTGAACCACTTTTTAGTGATTAAAGACCTAGTCTTGCACCGCACGTAGCAAACTTTCTACGATACTAACTTGAAAATTTATAGCCTATATATATTAACCGAGCATTATATTCTCTGTACAATGATCTAGTGTTCATAGAACTGAAAATCATGACTCAACAGAAATAATGCTGTTACAAATTAGCACATTTGACCACTCAGCAACGTCTGTCTCCCTGTGTCACCAAATCGTTCAGTCAAAAGGGGAGAAAACTATTAATGCTTCAATATACTTGTAAGCTATGTTATATGCATAATATATAAGTCTCTCAATATAGTTTAAGTATTAAGGAAAGTTATCCCAAACGCGTCCTTCTAGCAGAAAACAAATGTACACTCTCTGCTCACCCCCGTAAATGCCACACCCTGAAGGAAGCACGCAAATAACATGAAATTTACAACATGCATTAGCGGAGGGGAGATATGCAAATGATTAGAATTTCAGCGCAGACACACATCACGCACGCCAGCGGGGCCACCTCAAAGCGCTATTTAAGGCTTGGAGATTTCGACGATTTCAAGTTCGGCAATTGTGTTTTTCTTGTGATTTTTTCAAAAAACGATCAGTTATGTCTCGTAGAAAACAACGATCAGCTTTTGATCAAGTATCCGAGTTCGACAGAAGAAGGATAGTGGCCTGCCGAGATTGGGGATTATCTTTTAGGGAAAACAGTAGTCGTTTTGCACGAAACCAAACAACTGTAATGCGGATATGTAACTGTTGGATGCAGGAGGGTACGACGGACCGACGTGGTCGATCGCATCCACCTCAGTGCACCACTTCACGTGAGGACAGGCAAATTGTGCGCATGGAAGGGACGGATCGCGCCGTCTCATCATGAACCATAGCAAAGCCCATTGAGTCTGTAACGCAACATTCAGTGTCTGCGCATACCATTCGACGCCGTTTACAGCAGAGTGGTCTGCCCGCCAGACGTCCATTGCTTGGTCTACCATTGACGCAGAACCACAGTTGCGTCACCGCCAATGTTGCGATGAAAGAAGGATGTGGGAGGCAGAATGGAATGAAGTTGTCTTTACTGAAGTGTCACGTATCCGTCTGCAACACCACGATGGTCGGATTCGAATCTAGAGACACCGTGGAGAGAGGATGCTGAAAAGCTGCGTTATGCACCGCCACACTGGTCCTGCACCTGATATTATGGTATGAGGCGGAATTGGATATCACTCTCGCACTTTTCTAGTACGCATTGCCGGTACTTTAAACAGCCAGCGCTACATCTCCGAGGTGTTGTAGCCAGTTGTCCTTCCTTACCTTCAGGGCTTGGCCACATCCATATTTCAGCAGGAAAAGGCGCGACCACATGTACCACGCATTGTCCAAAGGTTCTTCGTCAGTCACCAGATTGACTTGCTTCCCTGGCTGTTTTGCTCTCCGGGTCTTTCGCCAATATAAAACATGTGGTGCATGGTTGCTGAACGATTGACCCAGATTGCACCCCCAGCTGCCACACCATATCAACTTTGGCAACGTGTGGAAGCTGCTTGGTCTGCTGTACCCCAAGAACACATCCAAAGTACCTTTGAATCAATGCCGAGGAGTGTGGCAGCGGTGATCTCCAACAATGGCGGCTACTCTGGCTACTGATTCTGGCAGGAACCACACTTCACAGAAGTCTATAAATTTAATCATTTGATACTTGATTAACATGTTATCTACAAAATAAATTTTGTTGTGCGATCTCTTGTCTTTCTTGGTATTGCATTTACGGTGAGCAGCAGTGTAGATAGTCATAATGTTTGAAGTAGTATTGTGTCCCTATTTAAACTTAGGACTGAACTGTAAGACTAAACATGCATTTAGGCATTAGCTATTTCTTTTGTGCTTACATATACAATCTCTGACAATAAAGTTCAGTTAATAGTCCAGAAACATTAACGTAGGTATAATATTAACGGAAGTTACCTTACGGTCCTTCAAGATATTCTCATCCCATAACTATGCACTGCTGAGATCTGCTATACATGTACTGGAAACTTTACAAGAAGTTTTCTTTTTGGATGGAGTTGAAAAGCCTCGTCACCTTGCATTGGATGTTAGGAATATCGTCAATATCAACGACTCGTTTTTCTTCTCCCTAAATTCTGGGTAAAGTTTTGTCGCACGGAATCTCGGTTAATCTGCGTTCATCAGCTATCGTATGCACAATTAATTGATGATTTTAAATGATTAATTTCCCCACTTTCTCAATGTTTTCGCAACTGATGGAGGTCGTCAGTCTTCCACTACTAGGGTTGCAGGAAACTCTTTCCCTGCTATTCGAAAACGAGCGAACCGCTCTGGCACACACTTCATGGGCAGTGCTTGACCTTCATAAACACGTACCAGAATCGCATTAGTTTTTTTTTGTGTTTTACGAAGCTCAAAGCGATATTTAAATTTATCATCAGTTCGTTCAGTTTCCTGTTCTCAGTTAAGAATCAAAATACTTAACACAAGCCCTTTGTAAAACAAGTTTTACACAAAACATAAATGAGTCTCAGCTGAACAGCGGTGGGAGTAGATAATCAACAACCGCCACTCTAAAATTTAACGCTTTGTTTTGCCAGTGTTGCCAGATTGGTCGTTCTGACTTCATTCCCCGAACAGTATTATCAAAGTTTGATTTATATCTAATATTTACTTATGTAATATAAGAAATTATAGGAAACCTAACTGAATCAGAATAATACTTTGTAAAATAACATGACAGAACAGGGCAAAGTAAAATAGCAACGTTAGTACATTAACAAACTGTTATTTCTATAGAAAGGTTTGTAAGATTAAGCAATGAATTAAGGTAACTCACTACAAAGCAGCATTATTAAGAACCGTCTTAACATAAAACTGGAATATTTGTTATTAAATTTTTGAATTTCAAAAATATATAATCTGAAATAAATAGTTTATTAATTTGCGTTATAATTTTTTTATTAATTTATAATATAATACATTTTTACATTACTCTTTAAATATTTTTTAATTAATATTTTGAATAAAAAATTTAAGTTTTTATGCACTCAATGTTCGAATGGTGGCGTATCGCGCTTCTGCACCACAGGTCCGAGGTTCAAACCCCGGCTGGGCAAGGTCGGCTCAGCATTTCATCCCTTCAGTGGGTGGATAAAATGAGTATCAAGCTGGCTTGGGAACTAAACAATGAGAGTTTCGCGTCAGACCCACTACCTGACTGGCACATCTGCCCATGCATCTACGCGCCAAATTCCCCGCAAATTGAAATTGGTACTGTAGACCTTGGCCCTTTTAAGCTGCAGAGCTAACGAGTTAAGTGTGATTTAAGTTTTTACCTTTCATCCCTTTCATTTATTTTAAAGCTTTATTATATCTAACAATTATTGGACAATTATTGAAAAATGTTAATTAATTCTTGTGACATTTTATAATTAAATTGCTTAATTTACGTTTCCATCAAGATACATATAAAATAATTGCATAATGATTTAATTGTTCTTTTCTAATAGGTTTTAAAC
The DNA here is from genome assembly GCA_019973975.1 of Trichonephila clavata. NCBI lineage: Eukaryota > Metazoa > Arthropoda > Arachnida > Araneae > Nephilidae > Trichonephila > Trichonephila clavata. The sequence continues at coordinate 70,332 of BMAO01007020.1, read as the reverse complement.
AGTTATTAATAACTTTTATCATATGTTCTAATTGTTAATTGTCATATCAGTGTTATACACTTTGTACTTTAATTGGTTATGAATATGTTTATTAAATAAAAATCATTAAGTATTTTTTATTCTTAAAACATGTTACATTTTAACTTAATATTTTCTTAAGAAACATTAAATGTAATGCAAAAACAATCTAGTAAATTAGATTTATAATAAAAGAAAGACATTTAATATTTTAATTTCGGGTTTTTATATTCCATTTTGCAATCCTAATGAATAAATGATTACTGATCAGATTTGATACTTTAATAAATTAATTCAATTTGATATGAGCCTAAAATAAAAATAAGAACATTTAAACGTATTTGTTCAAATATATTTGAATCACTGACTTCGACGAATGTGAAATTTTTCTGCTTAAATTTGCCGAGACATATGTGAAATCAAAAATGTTTTCCTGCAGATAGACATTTAGAATTTGTTAATATGAAAATGTTAGATTCAATTAAAAGTTCGTTAGCACAGGAAATAATTTAAGATAAGATGTGCAATTTAAAAGCATTTAACACATTTCTAGTTTTACCATTATATGTGCACAAGTGTAAAATTGATTTGAAAGGAAATTATTCTTATATTTTAATGCAATTAAATGCAAAGTTTAAATTCAACCACTTTTTTTAAAAAAAATTCAGCATTTAATAATATTTGTAATTGGTTATAAGTTTAAATAAATTGAAATATTTAATTATAATAGTTAACTTAAGATTTAATATAATTCAAACTTAATTTCCAAACTTCAAAATTATTACAAAAAATTTAATAAGTTATTCGATAAATAATTTAGATTATTTAAATTATTAGAATTGTGACAAAAATCAATATAATTTACGTATTTCATTTTGTTTCAATCTAAAGGTTAATCCACCATTGTGGAATAATAAAATATAAAATTAAAAAATATTACTGAAACTTTTCTTCTTCACTTTATATAAATATAATGTTATTAGTTACATTCTAAATAAATAATTATAAAATATATTTATCGCATTGTTTTCTTTATGCATTTTGTTAACTATAATAGCCATAGATGTCATCCCAGTTAATAAGATTGATTATATTTGCATATATTTGGCAAATTTGTTTGAAATTGGTACCTTAATAAAAAATTAATATATACAGATGTATAAAATATTTCAACTAAATCCTTTGAAAATTTTAGATTTTTTTATTAATATGTTAAGTAAAAATTTAATTAATCAATTTAAAGTGTGTTTAATCTATTTTATAATTTCCCTTGATAAGAACTAATCATCGAAATTTTTTCAAGTAGTGGGAAAATATAGTTTATGTATTTATACAATAGTACAAAATTTAAACTATTTAACAATTGTGAATATGTATCTTATTTGGTTTAATTGAATTATAAACTCACTTGTAAGAATTAAAAATATATTTGCAGAAATTAGAGATGCCCCAAAATTGCATTTTGCTTAGTTAATTTCATGCCCAAATACTAGTTGCAAATATGGTAATATATTTAATGTAGATAAAAAAAGTTACATGATGGAATTTATTTCTCATTAATTCCAATGAACATTGTTATACGAATGCTTTTGGATATTAATAAAAGTAAAACAATAAGTACCACCCTTTAATAATTATTCAAAACTAATTTAGAGCTAAATAATAATGTAACCACAATATATATATATGGATTACTATTTTTGATAGATTATTTCACGTTTATAAAACTAATTTACGTGATTTTAAGGTATCCGAGCACGTTCGAAGTACTTTTTAACAAAATAGCATACTAAAACTTTATAAATGCTCTTTTAGGACTCAATACCAATAAATATTACTATTAAACAATCACAATTTAAAATAAATTACCTGAATTTTACAGAAATCACAATTATAAGTGAAATTTTAGCAATATTTTTGAAAAACTTCAAAGCAGTTAGAGAAAAAAGTAATAAATATATATTAGTAAAAGTATTACGAAAACAAACTAGATGCATTTATCTAGAAAATGTACTAAAATTTTAATTTTTTATTAAAATTTGAAAATTTTAGAGCTGATTGAGTAAACATTATAAGAAATATTACATTTTATATGAGACCATTATTTAAATAACAAGCCATAACTCTAAAAGTATTCATACAATAAGAAATATTTTAGTACATTCTCTAGAAAATAACGTAAATATCAGGTTTAAAAAGTTTTATAGAAATACATTCGTAATATTTTGAGTTATCAGACCCGCCACGATAGATTGTGAGCAATCTAAATGCCCACTTCTGGTAGATCAAAAACCCACTTCCGGTTATTCTAATTTTATAAAATTGATTGTAACTTGGCCTCTAGGTAGTGTAGAAACAAAATAAAGTATGTATAGTAAAGTCAAAAGATAGCTCTATTCAATAAAATAAAAAACAAAAATATCTGTCTTGACTGAATTTGGTCATTTTCAACGTGTTCGAATACCTTAAAAAGCTAAAAATTCCGAAATTTTTCATTCTATTACCGTAAAATCAGGCGTATAACACGCACAATTAACACAAAATATATTGAAATTTACAAGTGCGCGTTATGCACCGGGTATAAAAATGAGAGTTTCTGAAATAAAAAAAAAGATGATCATAGGAGAAAAAATTAGACTTCTGCATACTGAGAAATACTTAATGTTGTGATTCTGTCTCATGTATATACATATTTATATGAATTGTAACTATTTAATAAAAAACAACTGAAATAGTTTTTTTTTGTTGACCTAAGTAGGAATTGACTGAAAATATTTTTATATTGCTTGTTTTGTTGTTTAAATGTTAAAATTTCTGATTCTATTTTAAATATTTTTTTCAGGTCAAATATATTTTTTCGTCAAATCTCACCACTAAAATTATTAAATCGTCTTTAAACGTAAGTAGGACATGATACATCTGATAGGTACACTTTACTATGGATGGGGCTTTTTAAAGTGAGAGTTGCGGAGGGACAAAAAAATTGAAATTGAAATTTTGTCTAGGGTATTATGAAAGAGCACAGCATGAAACGAAGTAAATATATATAGAATCTACGACATATTAAACCGAAGATGGAGCACTGAATCTTATTACAATACTGTTTTACTAAAATGTGAATGTAAACTAAAAACTTATTAATAGTTCTTAAATAATAACCATATTCATCTCAAATGCATGTTTGGTTATTGTATAATTTATTTAGAATCATAATTTTCTTACTGTGCTTTTAAAACATGATTTTTTTGGGTTAATTGATATAGCTATAAATATAAATTATAATTTCGCACATATGTTTACTACAACAAAGTCAGGACTTCAGCACTGAAACATATATTTATATTAAATAACATAAATAAATTATAGGTGCCTTTAACTTATCTACCACAAAAATTACTTTTGTTTTAATTTAGCTAAATTATGCTCGAAAATTTCAAGTTTGACATGCATTTTAAATTTGTTATTAAATGTAACGGTATAATTTACATAAGCCAGTAATAACCTCAAGACAGAGGGGATCACTTTTGTTCAATAGTATGTTCCGTGCTTTCGAATATATAGGTCGACGGTTCTATCCTCCGAAATTGAGGACCTTGGCTGAAAAAAGAAAAAACGCATGGTGTCATCTACCCGAAAGAAGAGCAACAAAAGTCGTCAGACTCACTAGACGCAGCAACCAAATGTCGTCAGACTAACTTGACGCATCGAACAAAGTGGTCAGATTAATTTTTGACGTATCGAACAAATTTGTCAGACTAACTTTTGACTCATCGAGCAAAGTCGTCAGACTCACTTGACACCACAAGCAAAGTCACCAGACTCACTTGACACCACAAGCAAAGTCGCCATACTCTCTTGACGCAACTCAACAACTCATACCTTCGTCATAACAAATATGTCTTTCGTTCGACTATCCACTAACTCACTGGTGGGGGAGTACTGTAGCGGTATCACCAGCCTAAGCCAGTAACAGCCTCCGGACAGTGGTGATCACTTTTGTTCATTGGTATGTTGCGTGCTTGCGAATCAGAAGGTGCCGAGTTCTATCCTCCTCATTAAACAAAACCTAGTATTTGTTTATTTAATTTAAATGAAGAAGTTTGTGATAAAGAGGGTCCATAACACACTTTTTTACAATATTATATTATATTTCAGCTTATTTATCGTTTAATATCACGTATTTCACACTAATAATGCATAATAACAATAAAAGAGTTCAGTAGTAACGGCAGGAAATATATCTTCATCATTAAACGTTGGAAAATGGCTCTTAAGTACTAATTAAATCTCTATACATATCCCATCTTTGATTTTCATTCCTAACGTAATAACGATGCCTTAGAAAAATTTTTATGACTAAGACCGATTTTTTCTCACTTAATTTCATTCCCTCCCTCACTATTTCCAACACTTAGTTTTATCAGGAATTCCATATTTAGAGCTTTTTCACCGTCGTCTAGATATACTTTATTTTAAGACACAACTCAGACTCATAAAGGAGCTTATCAGATACATAAAATTTTATGTATGATTTCCTGGAGACGTATAAAATTTTAAGAGAAACTCTCATTGTATTTTACTGCTTCTCTTAAGCTAGAAGTCTTTAAGATACATGCTCCTAAATGTAATATTAAAACTGAAGTAAACACCCAGCACCACCCACATAAACTTTAATCAGTTTCGAATATCCATCTCTCTCTCTCTACTATTCTTAAACAATATCTTTAAGTACTTTCATCGGGACTCTGGTGATATAATTTGCTCCAGCCCAACTTTAATACCAGTAATCCACTTTATTATCAGCCTTAAATACTTTCTGAAAAGAAGGAGTGGGTAGTAACTATTACTTCTCACCTTTCTTAAGTACCCAGATCCAAGTGTCAATAGGCATAAGCAAGGCAATTTATCACTCGCTTAATCCATCAATTGGAAGGATGTACTTTCTCTAGAGTGATATTCGTTCCAAATAAAAATGGGGTTGAATTTCCCCCCTTTTTTTCCTTTCTGGAAGGTATACCCGTTACATTGGCAGCTGTCGTGTTAGAGGGATTGGGCTGAAACGTAAAACTGGGTATATTTGTTAAATTTTGTGAAAGGTCTTTGTTCGGAAGAAGGAAGGATTTCCATTAAGTTGAGCAGGGTAGAAAGAATAATTAAAATAAGATGGGATATCGTACACTTGGGATTTTTGAGAAAATAGTTGATTTTTGTACATTAAGATTATTTCTCCAAAATATTGCTCAGAAATCTCCTTATGAATATAAAAATGGTTCTTTTTAAATTTTAGCTTGAGATCACTCTTATGAAAGGGATATATAACAATATTAAATATAATATTTCTTTTTTTAAAAATTTGAGATGGGTAAATTATATAGCTGGTGAAAAAATTATGCTCATATATTTTAGCCATTTATAGAAATCCCTAAATTTTGCTGCTATAAATTTTAAGTGTCATATTTATTTGTATTCTTGAAAATAGCTCGCAGAGTAGGAGGGAATATAGAAGATAGGGATTTTTTTTATTCAGAACCTTCCTATGCTGAAAATATGATGTTTGTGTGTGTTTACTTGCAACTAAATAGTAGGTTTTCCTCATCGCAATAAATGTTTAAAAATACTATAGTAACGGTTTCATTTTAGCAAATATTATTTCATATTTTTACCATAAAAGACTTCAATCTCCTTGCGAAAGCACTTAAAAATCATTACTTATTTCATTTTCCGTTCCTCTATATACCAGAAATAATCTGTTCTACATAGCTAAGTTTATAAAATATTATTGCATAAATGCAATAAAATAGATTTTAAGAAATCCTATAAAATTTAAATCGTATAAAAATGAATCATTGTTGGAAAAAAAATACATACGCTTTTTGAAGATGTGAAGAGACATTTATTATTTACAAAGTATTAAAGGAAATGTAAATACTATGTGAAGTTTAAACAAAATACACAAAGGAAAATGTGAGAATAGCAACAAAAAACGAATTTCGTAATAAAATATACAAAACAAAACAAATCATGTTATACTTTTATACATTGGGTAACTATACCAATACCACTCTCGTAAAAAATACCATTTTCATAATCGAATCTTCAGTTACAAGAAAAAATGAAAAAAAAACTGTAATAATTTATTTTTATAACCAAAGCAAATATATATTTGTAGACAATGGATTCAATTTTTTTATAAGAAAGAAAACATTTCCACAACTTACTTTACAACATGTTTTAGTATATTATTTTATTTATAAAAAAAGTATGCAACAAGAATTTTTAAATTTTAATCACACCTGTTCTCTATTAATATTTAAAAACTAAATTTTAATTGGGAAAAATATTTTCAAGAAATTTAAAAGATATATGAGAAATATTTATATTTAAATAAACGAAAAATAATGAATCTCATTAATGAATCCCATTTCTGTAAATAAGTAGTAAAGAAAAATTTTTTTAGATATATTTGGTAGAAACAATACAAGTAAATAAATACGTTTCTTAAGGAGTTACATGCGACATGATATTATATTACCGTTATTAAGGCTTTCATATTATGTCCTGGTATATTTCCCCCAATGACTTAAAAAATGGAATGTAGACGAGGTTACGTTATCTCGCACATGCTTGATTCTATTTTGTTATAAATAATGCCAAAAATAGAAAAAGAAAAATATAGTAGAATAATTATTTTCATTTCAAGAAATATAAAGAAATCTTTATTCGGTTTTGCTAGATAACACGTATATGTAAATGAAAGAATTAGAAGATAGATATATATATCAAATGAACCATCATACTTTTCATTATCTGAAAGATTTATTATTATGTATATAATTTCAAAAATGTCATTAAGATTATATGAACTTTAGTTTTTATGGTTAAATCTTCTTAATTCCAATAAAAATACTAAAAGAGTTTCTTTATTTGTTATATATTTAATTACCATTGTCTTATTGCTAGCTTAGTTATTCCTTTGTAATCGTTATAAAAAACAAATTATATTTTTTCATAGAGTACAAGGAGAATAATTTTATATGTTATGAATATATTTTCTTACATATTAGCATTATCTGGAAGACATTTTATCTTTTGTTTGATGCTACTTTAATTAACTTGTCAATGAATTAAAAAATACAAAAAGATAAACGTATTCCCTTAGTAACAATTTTTACAATTGCATTAAATTAACCATTTATGAATAGTTTGAAGTACAAAATAAATGCACAGCAATGAATGGCATTAATAAGTGTTTGGTTTAAATTAGATGAAATCTGGTTTTTTTATAGAAGTGAAAAGAAAATTACTACATAATCCGGCATATAAAGCGCACTTTTAATACACAAAAACAAAGGATGCACGTTATGAGCCGCATATAAAAATGATAACTTTATTTGTAAGGAATATAAAAGCATAAAAAATTATAAATATTTACATGCATCTAAATACTGTTTATTCAAAATAAGTGACATACCTTATGATTTTTCATTATTGAATAACTTGAAAAAATAATCATAATAGTCTCGTCGTATCTTCATATTCATTATCAAATTCTATTAAATTTTTTCTCAGATAAGAGTTAAAGCCTAGTACCACTGAAGACCCGCCGAGTAGGCTTGTGATGCCTGTTTAATTTTTTGAAGCTCAATCCCCCTCCCCGTTAGTGTGGAATAGAATTTAGAAGAGGGTGGGGGGGGTGCCAGCTCAGGTGTTGTCCTGGTCATTTGACCATGGTTCAAAATTACGAGGTTCTTCGCCAAATGCCATCCCTAGTAGCAGAATAGTGCAACGTTAATTTTCGCTCACTCAATCAGTCATTTGTTACGTTGATCCTTAAATAAGTAATCATTTTTCATTCAATCAAGAGTGTTAAGTATACAATGTTTTTAAATTATGTTTTTAACTATATACGTTTTATATATTTAATTCCAATCTTTATCCTTTTACAAATTATTTACTATTTCTAGACTTCAAAAGATAAGCACATTGCATATCCACCTTTCATATTTTTTTTCGTAATAAAATAAATATATTGAAGTCTGAATATACCAAAAAATTTAAAAAAAATGTCGTTTAAAAGTACAGAAGCGCATTATACGCTAAAAAATACGGTAAGTGATATAATGTGTGTGTGTGTGTGTGTGGTAATGATTTTTAGTTCCTTGAATATAGTAAAAAGTAGAAAGAGTTTTGCATATAAATAAAAAAATGCGTCGCATTAAAGGATTAAATAAGTTTTCATGATTAAGATAAATTGTAGAAAATGAAGAAATTTTACTGTACTCTGGAGAATATTTGTTATCTTAGCTATACATGTTTTCCATGATGAAATATAAAAATTCTTCATCAAATTCGAAACATATTTTTTAGAACTTTACTAATAGATTGTGACAAAAATCTCATCCTTCTGCGTGTTCATAATAATATGGATCACTTAATTCTACGTATGAATATAAATATTTTGAAAATAATGTAAATGATGAAATATTTCAATATTTCATGAAAGCAATGTGTACATTTTTAAGAAAATAATTAATGTCTACCCAAAGTTTCGCTATCAGAATTGCTCCAAAAATAATTATTAGATTTAATTGATCATAAATAACACAATAAAAGTGATTTAAAATAAAATTACTCTTGCTAATTGAAGATAAAATTAATTTATAGTCAATAATTTAGGTAAGTAGAATTAAATATAAATTTTAATATAAATAAAAAATAACCAAAAAAATGTTTTAAAAAAAATACAATTTAATGTTGTGTTTTTGCAATGGGAATCTTAGATGGGTTAAGACTAATTTTGCTCTTAGTTCGACTTATATATATATTACCTTTTTCAATTAATACACAATTAAATCGAATGATGAACAGGTTTTAGCTATATTTTTAGCATTATAAATAATATTGAGATGAAACATTTGTCGATTAATCTTAGAGACAAAACTAAATAAATATTAATAATTATATAATTAATTAAAAATATTTGATATTATAAAATAAATTTCAGTACAATTAAAATGAAAATTAAGCATTGTTCTCATCTGAAAAAGTTTAAAAACAAAAGCTAAATTTTAAAAAATTCAATTTTTTTATTTATGATTTCTAATAAAATTAATCCTAAATTGATGTTAACACGCATGAAAATTTTGAAATTATTAAATTACAATGTTATAACTAAAGACTATTAGGTTATTTTTTCCTGAAAATTAAAGAATCAAAGATCTTAAATTTGATTCATTCAGTATTTAAAAAGAAAAATGAACTTGGTGTGCATAGTATCACATAATTTGTTTGGATTTTGGGTTTATCGATGCAATCTTTACATTCTTAGAAGCTGCGCTAAATATTAATCAATTTCCGAATAAAATGTGTACCTGTGATTTGCAAAAAAATTCGCAATTCAAAGAAGGTTTAAAAACGTAGAAAGGAATACTGAGAAAAATGGTCAAAAATATAGAATGACCGCTAGGTCGTAATGTAACAATTCACTCGTGTTCAAACAAAACAGGTCTTTTTTGGTGAAGGAATGCGTTGTAAACCAGCGTTTCTCAAAGTGTGCGGCGTGCTACCCTAGGGGGCGTGGTAACGAGGGGAGTACGAAAATATTGGGAAGTCAAAAACAAAATAATATTTAAAAAATTATTGATATACTCAAAATAAACAAATAAAATATATTCTGACATAATAAAAAACAAGATATCAATCATTGGCATGGCCAAGTAATTTTAGCGCGTTTTTCACATGTTGTATTTTACAATAACGCAACTAAGGAACTTTTTACTAACAGAAAGTAGTGTACTGTACCACTCCTCTAAATGTACTACTATTGAGCTGAAAAGAAATAATGACACAAATCTGTATCAGCACTATAAAAAAGCAAAAAGTTTTTTAAAAAAATTTATTTTCACTTTACACTATATATCTTATCACTTTATCACTTTTAGTTTTCAAAAAAACTATTTTCGCTTCACACTATATATTTTATCACTTTACTGTCTAAAAAAAGAATTAAATTAAAAAAGTAAAATCAGAGCCTTTTATACTTGTTTTCTGAACTTTTTTTGTAAAGATTTCCTCCAAAAAATGCAGGTAGATTTTTTTGAAAAAACTTTTTGCAAACAATCAATTTACTAGGTAAAATTTGAGGAAATTTTGTTACAAACTAGCGAAATTCAGGAAAATTTGTAGGAAAAATTCGGGAAAACTATGGGAAAATTTAAATATGAGTCGGCTTATCTAGAGCACAAATGCGACCAAATGCCGAAAAACCGAGTTAAATTGATTGCTTATTGGTTGAGAAAAAGGTACGATAAAATATGGAACGAAGACGAAGAAGAAAACGAACTTTGCGTCCTAATAGCGCTTTTGTTCCACTACGTAAAAAACGCGCTAATAAGTAGATATTTACACTGATAAAACGCATTTAAAAATATATCAGTATTGCGCAATGCAATTTATAATTAATTTAAGAACTAAATTAAGAATACTAAGTTAAGAACAAGTTTAATAATTATCATGATCCCTGCGCTTGTCATATACAAAATTATATATAGAAATGAACACTTATTTTGATAATTTGTACAATTTGTAATTAATCCCTTAAAAGCCGATTAAAATCTCCAATGACACCGTTTTTTAACACGTAGGTGAGCGTATATTGTGTATTGGAAGGCGGGGCTAGCAAATAATTAAATAAGCAAATCTTCTGAAATAAGTATCTCACAAACTCTCGGTCAAGATCCTTTTATTGCATTCAAAAACCTTCGAAATGGTTTTATGAATAGCAGTGCACAAAAAAGATCATACTTCGGGAAGACGCATATATACGTCCGTTGCATTTAACGCACTGGCTGACCAAGTGACGTTTATATACGCATGTGGCACTTAAGTGGTTAAAGTAGTATTGTAGCTTTAGCCTCAAAGTAGATAATTATTGATCTCAATATATTGTTATTGTATGGGGATGTAATGCGATGAAATTTATGATTGAATAATGGGTCGCAAACATTGAAAGTTTGAGAAGCACTTGTTGTAAACCCTATACTTACGTAAGGAATATAAATACCTGAGGGGTGTAGTATAAATAAAGTACCTATAGGATTATTCATAACATTTTATTTTTTAGCGCATTGGATCCAATATTAATACATGCTGCCTTAATTTATTAAGATATGGAAGCTTTCACTTAAAAAAATAGTGGAATGTAAATAATTTAGGTGATGTTTATAATATGAACTTGATATAAGCACAAATACAATGCAGATATTTTTGTCTCACATATTAATCATTTATTGGGATAAACTTCAAAGTGTAATCGTAAAAATGTATTAAGTGCCATCAGATTCATTTCCGATGTATGTCTCTTCTGTGAAAAAATTATGATTTATTGTTCTTCATTTACAAAAATACAGTCGGATCACGATTTAAAGAATAGGGAAATAACATTTTACTCGTTAATATGGGTTTATTCGTAATAATGGGATAAAAAAAAGCTTTTTTTTTTTGCTTTGGGGATTTTATGATAAGTAATTACAAAAAATATCCATAGTTAGAAGCTATATTCCTTTCATTCAGCAGCTAAATTACTATTAGAATATTACTACTTACCAAGTTAAGTGGAAATTTAAAAGCATTAATAGTTTTTTAAATCCTTTTGCATCCTGGCTCACAAGAGTTATTTTTCAACTTTATGCAGAGAAGAAAATACTGCGTAATTTTACAACTTGCTGCATGGGTTATGTTTTCATAGTTTCGCAGCATAAGGAAATGCTACAGTTTCACTATCAGTTTCTGCAATTGAATTGAGATTCATTGGTTTCAACAAACGAATCAAAATTTTCGGCAAAACCATACGAATAAGACTTTACTTCTTTCAAAAAAGATAGCAAATAATAAAAATTCTTTAGCTATCTACTATATTATTGACGGGGATCAGATACAAAAAGAGTTTCCTGTCTCTTTTAAGACTCATGTGATACGTCACACTCATGATTCATTTGCACCTAAAAATCAAATATAATTGGCTTTACCCACACCCAACAAACTTTTCTGCAAACAAATTTATTATTTTTAAATTTTTTGACAAAACTAAGATACTTTTTTTAATCCAAACTAATTTGAAAACATTTTGGTTGTTAAAATTATTCTTTAATTCAAAGGTTTTATTTGTTACATGGGAATATTTTTCAATGATTTCAATCGTTTATTATGTCAATGCCATATGAACAAACTTTATCCAGGTATACAAACCACAGAAAATTAGATATTTTATGTGAAGAGAATATTTCAGAACATATTGTTATTAGAAATAGGTACAATGAATATTGTTAGAAAATATTCATCAGATAACAGTTCTCAATTTATTAAGATTAGTGAACACACATAACCGTATAATCCTGAATGGAACAAATAGACTGAATATTTGGTGCATTGATGGGGAAATTTATTGATTGTTTCAGATAAGTGATAGCAAGATTTAAATCAACCCTTTATATGTTAGTATCATGGTGAATAATTGCTATTATATATTTAACATTTCACCCAGCTTGTAAATTATCTCTGTAGGGTGATTCAATTGGATTGTACGTGATTGTGATCGGACTTTTCACCCTAAAAATGACCTAAATATCATTTTTTGTATTTTCACTTATTTATGTTCTTAGTACGAGGGCTGTTTTTTTAGGTAAGGTCTGACTGTTTTTTTAAAAAAATAACAACGTTTTGTTTCAAAAAACCTTTATTTTAGGATTGTACATACGTTTGCCTATTTTTCTTCATAGTTGCCGAGTTTATTAATGCACTTGTCATACCTTAGAACAAAGTTTTGAAAATCCTCTTCAAAGAAGTCTGCCGCCTGGTTGGACAGCCTAAAGTTTACGGCCGCTTTCACTTCTTCACGGCGTGGCATGCTGTCAAAAGGAGTTCTGCTCCTCTTTGATAACCTAAGGCCTCACGCTTCTCGAACGTCTCGAAAAGTAATCGATTATTTTGACTAAGAGGTTTTGGACCATGCACCTTACAGCCCAGAACCTGCTCCTCTAACGATTTCCACCTTTTCGGGTACCTCAAACACAATCTTGGTGGCAAGCGCTTCAGGGACAACGAAGAAGTGAAAGCGGCCGGGAACTCTTAGCTGTCCGACCAGGTGGCAGACTTCTTTGAAGATAATTTTCAAAACTTAGTTCTAAGGTATGATAAGTGCATTAATAAACTCGGCAACTATGTAGAAAAACAGACAAAAGTATGTACAATCCTAAAGTAAAGGTTTATTGAAACAAAATATTGTTGTTATTTTTTAAAAAAACAAACGGACCTTACTTAAAAAACAACCCCCGTATTATTATTTTTCGATTGATATATCACTTTGTATGCCTGAAAATTAGAAGTTGAAAAAAACTTCAAATGAAAAATGTAAACAAATTATTCAATTCAACCACGCCTTCTTTTTAGATTAAAAAAAAGCAAAAAAAAAGACTTTTCATAAAAACAAGCTATTTTAAAAAGTGAAACAATAATTAAAAAATATGTTACAAATAAAACGGTATATTTCTGAAGTGTTACGTTAGTGTAATTTTTTTCTTCTTTTGAGATGTTTGCATGTAATTAAGGCATTCTGTATAATCAATTTTAATTTCAGTTCTTATTCATCATATGGTTTTCATAAAATAAAATATTTTTATATTATGTGAAGCAAAAATTTTAAAATTTCTGTCATTACAGAAAAAAACCTTTTTAACATTTTCCTTGAGTTTTCTTATGCAATGAATACTCTCTAAAAAGGGATCATTTATAAAATATATGGGTTGAAATACTATAAAAATGCTATTACTTTTAAGAAAGTATATGTAGCTATTATTTTAAAGTGGTATTTTACGTTTATTATTATTGTAAAAATTGTTTTTTTCTAGAATTATGAACTTTAACATGGATTTTCTCAGTTTGTGCTTTTCGCATTCAAAATTCTTCTTTTCCACAATTACTTACCACTCACTTCCATTTTTTCCCCTGTGTGTTAGATCTAATGCTTGTAAAAACATTAGGGATCTATTTTGCTGTAAACTGAATACTTTAAAAAAAATGTTTGATATTTTGGCTTTTTTTTTTAAATTTTAGCCTATGTATCAACATTTAATTTGTTTTCCCCAAAACTAGTTAAGTTATTGTAGAATCAATCCCTAAAGTTCTTAAAAAAATGTTAGGAACATTACATTAAAGTTTCAGCTTGAAAAATTAATACAATAAAAAATAATAATATTTAAAAATGTTCCAAATTCTTTTGAAAATTTTTAAATTTTTCAAATTGTGTGTATACAATACATACAAAATTTCTCCTTGTATCATTTCCTAAAAGGAAAAATTATATAAAATGGTAAAATATAAGGTTTAAACAAATAAATAAAAAAAAATTCAAAAGGTGCACTGACTCCTCCCCTTAATAAAGCATATTTCAGTTTCGCCCACCCTCTTTTAAATTAAAAAACATACATGTAATTAAGTGCTAAAAATCATATAACAAGTGTATTTAACAATTTAATAATCACAATACGAATGAATACATGGTACTTTACTATTTCTTCCGGGGTTTCGAAACGCTATATTAAAAAAAAGATTTAAAAAAAAATAGAAGAATATATAGATATTATTCATTTTTTTTACATATTTTACAAGTTTTCTATGTGTGAAAATTTAGGTTATAAGGTATGTATCAATGCAAAAGTATAATCAATTACACATTCTACTCAACAATGACTTTTACAACACATGTTATCCTTTCACGCGGTTCTGTTACATCAAGCTCGAAGAGGAAGGGGGGAGAGGGGAGGGGTATGAAAACTTTATGTAATAAATCAAGTTTTCGTATTACACATGTTATAAATAACGTTGATTGTATCATGTTGAGAAGAATGTGACAAGAACTTTACAATCGCGTTGATGCATGCCATGTAACCAAGGTCTCACACATAGAACACCTGTAAGGTATGTAAATAAAATTTGAATTATTTCTGTATTCTTTGAAATGTTCTTTTATGCTGTGTACGTCTTGGTTTTTTTAACTATAGTGCTCTGAAACCAACGAGGGAATGATGAACAATTCTGTGTAATTCTCGTTTGTTACCTAACACTTGCGCAATATCTGCGACGTATTTCGATCACAATTTAATTTTACTATGAAAAAATTTGTTTTTCACGCAGTGCAATCAAATTTTCTTAATCCATTTTTTTTTCACAAATAAATACTGGCAAGAACTCTGGCAAAAGTCCTATGGAAAATGCTTATGGGTAACAAACCAATCCACCCTATTGTAAAGGTATATAACTTGGATGTATTTATATCACAACTTCACATGAACTTCTACAATGCCGTTAAATGAAATTAAGTAGTATTTTTAAATAAATCCTCCATTGAATTTTTTTAAATGAAAAAAAGAATCATTTCTATGTACATTGTCTGATACTCAATATTCTTTAATAGTTAATTTTGCGTATTATCTGTATGCTCCTATGATGTTGATCTGAATTGAATTTATAATACTATTTTTTTCTTAACTCTGCCAGCTTTCAGATCTATTTGCTGAACGAAAAATAAGTTAATACTTTCTATTGGGGATCTAAATCAGTGACTTTTTTTGTTGGTGTACCCTTTAAATGAGAATAATTGTACCACATGGTGTAATAAGCCTACTTCCTTTGCGTATCCCCTGAAAGTACTTGTATTGCACTTTGGAATTTACCGATCTAGATAATACTGTTAAATAAAATCATGTAGAAACGAATTTTAGATTATTAATCATTAAAATAAATAAAGAAATATATTAAAGAATATAAAAAGTATAAATTATACAAAAACTGTTAAATGCTCAGATTTTTAAATACAGAAAAATTACGTTTCCCAAAATATTTACAGCATACCGAGAACTCAAAGAATTTTAGGGAGAATGTGATTCGTGAGCATTTTTTCTATATTTTTAATAAGAGAGAGCTCTGCAGGCAAGGAAACCTAAATATATATCTATTTAATAAGATATTTCTTTCGCATACCTGCTAGGGCACGTACTTTGAAAAAGCACGGAACTAGACAACGCTCTTGGTTAAAATTACTGTAATCGTGTGTCATATTGAAGCAAATTTTGCATTAAACTTTAAATTAATTTTTAAAAAATGAAAAAGTATAACAATATAAATTATAGGAATCTGAAAATAACCAAAGAGTTTCACTTAAAGGGTTTTATGTTGTTCAAAAAAGATTAAATCTTCTGTTTAATGACATGTAAACAAAATGGCACCACTTCCACGTTTTGTAACATTCTCTTTTTAAAATGGCTTCACCACAAGAACAAGCCCAAATAGTGCATAGTATGGTTTGCCTAATTTACGCACGGAATACACCCACAGCGTAAATTTCGAACTACCTATAAATGAAGACTACATTTAAGATCACCAATTTACAAGTGGTATGAAAGGTTTTGGGCGAGAGGTGCCGTATGGTCAAAAACAATATCTGACCGTCTCAGTATCATATTACTGACCGTCTGAGATGATATTACTCGTATAAACTCGATGTGTTACACGTGACTAATGGTGTTCACGTTGAAGTCATGCGATAAAACAATGTAAAAATAAATTTGTTTTTTTCTTTAAGTAGCATTAAAAACTGTTAGAGAAAAAGTTTGTTAAATTTTATTTATAGTTAAAATTTGAAAGTGTAGCCATATTTTTTGTGCACTCGGTCTAAAAAAATATTCTTTATTGCCGTAGTTGTTTTCTAAGTACATAATAATTTTAATGTTAAAATTTTTTATGATCATAAAAATTTTAAAAAGAAATAATAAACAAAAAGTCACTAAGAATGTATCATGAACATTGTCTAGCTATTTTCAAAAGAACCCTGTGAGCAACAAATCCCGAAAAAACACGTTACTTTGCAAAAAATACCGAGTAAATCAGTAACGTATCCTATAACCAATTTTTCTTAGTAATAACGTTTAAGTTTCTGGAACAATCTTTCAAAGATCAAAACTGTCACACACACTGATTTGCAGTAGATAGAAGAGATTGTTAGATATAACTCAATCATTCCCACATCTTTATGAAATACTTTCACAACGAGTGCCACGTTTAGAGAGATATGCCATTGCCTTTCGTACTTATATAGAAACGAAAGTCATTTATTTGAGCTAGAAATATGTTTGTATAGCGTACACTGTGTATGACACTTCTTTTAGGAATATTTATTTTTTTATTCATTGTGCTGTGCTTCAATGTAACAGAGTTTTTCGCTGGTAAGTGGTTTATGTTTTCGCTCTTCTTAAATTAATTGAGGGATTTCTTAGTTTTAATTAATAAAAAAATAGCTTTATAACATAAATTGTTGAAAAGTTTACAATATAAAATGAATTTCGGAAGAATTAAATAAAATTCTAATAATCACAAATTATGAATAAATTAAATAAATCATCAATTAGTTTTTTAAAAAAAATTCTTTTTCAGGTAAACTTCTGGATTTTTATTAGAAAATTAGTATTTTGTTTACAAAAATAACGAGACAAAATAAAATCAAGCAAAATAAATAGAATGAAGACCCTTAAGGGTTTATAATACAAACTTAGGCCAATTCGCAGCTGCTTTAAATATTTTTTTTTATTATTTCTTATAAAAAATTTTGAGAAAAGGATTTTTTATTTAAATAAAATTATTATATAGAGTTTATTAAAATTAAATATTCTATATCTGTGTTCATTTCTATTATAACTTCGTTTTTCGAAATAATTTAGGCAAACTTGTTTTCCAATAGAAGGTAACGTCCTCATTTGATTCTGCCGAATTTTCTCTCTCCCGAACGTGGTCTTGCATGTATGGAATATAATTTAATGCAAAAAAATTGAACCACAGTATTTTAAAAACATTAATGAATAGCGCAAATAAGCAAATTTTAAAATTATATACATTTTATTTCATCACAGTTTTAATCATTACTTTGGTTAAAAAATAGGTTTTTTATGATAAATAAAAATAAGAAATATATTGACAGATTTTAATTTCATATGAACTATTTGATGAAACATTTATGCAGATAAAAATAAACGTTTATGATCTTTATTATTATCTCGTTTCATCTTTTTTCAGCAAAAACTTAGATTTTTTTTAGCTTTAATTTAAGGAGAAAGAGGATAAAAGAGAGTTGTTGCTTCAAATTGATTGCTCTGTATGAAGTAAATAATTAAATAGAATAAAAACATCAATTTTTAATTTCACGTGAATTGTATGAAAAGTTATATTATTGCAATGACATGTGTGTGTTGTAAGTTATTTTATAAGCTTTATATATTAAATAGAAAAATAGAAGAAGTAATAGATTATAGTAATAGAAAATTATATATCAAATAGAAGAAGAGAAAGTCCATTTTTTTTTCATTTTTCCCCTGCAATTGTGCTTACCTTGCTGAAAAACAACTTTTACAGATTTAGTAGAGGGAATCATTTTCGTTAAAAACGAATTTTCAGCAATATTTCAAATTTATAAATTTTGTAAAAGAGAAATATCTGTACAGAAGTTTACACTTTATTAGTCTTAAAGCATATATTTCTTGTTCTTATTTCTATTTTATTAATATTTTATTTACAAGATATGAAATCGCAGTTTTCAAAATTGAAGTTCAACTACTTCTGCACATTTTATTAATGTATTTGTAAATTATTTTAAAAACATTACGCGTATGGAATTAGGGTTTAATTTTTTTTTTATTTATCATTTACATTAATTATCACGCATAAAAATTCTTTTTGAGTATTTTTTAAAGGACCACAAGTATCTTAGTGTAAATGTAAAAAATCCCTGCTTTTGGTAATTTTTATTCGTATCTGGTTAATTTCATAAGAAATATTGCGAAAGAGAGTGCACGTATTAATATATTTAAATACAACAATAATAGTTTCAAACTGGCTGCAGATTTTGAATTGTATATAGAAGTCTGTATTTAATTTCACCTTTAAAATTTCGTAATTAATGAAATTGAAAAAAAATGTGCTATAACTTTGCGAAAGTATATATTTTATGTCTGATTTATGAATTTATTAAAGTTTATGCTTACACACTTAACTGGTTTTTTTGTTCCCTATAATCAATTTATTGAGGATATAATAACCATTTCTTTTATTTTCTGTAATTAGCAAAATCTATCTATCTAAGTACTACGAAATACAAAGGAATATCTTACCGTTATATTTTCGACCCAAAATTCCCAGTACATAGGACGCATATAATAAAATTTCTATCCACATAGTTGGATTTCAAGACGAATAATCACACAAACGCAAATCTTAAGAAGTCATATAATGTTTTATGATATCTTAATTATTCGTATTTAGCATATTTGACTCGTTTGATAGAGATATTATTAAGATTTTATGAATCACTGAACTGGAAATCATATTGTTATTGTTACTTTTATTTGGTTTCCTTGCGATTTGATCGGAAGTTATTGTTTTAGTTTTAACGTTTTATTTTTGTGCTTAAATTATATTCGATATTATTTATTTGATTGTTCAAATAGTTGAAAACTTCAAAATTCTTGATCACTCGATTGTTTAGGATTCATAATAACAAACAGGGAAAATTCTGAAAAAGTTACTTCGAAAAACTTTCCGAAGTTCATTCTTCTAAAAAGTTACTTAAACTTGTTCTAATTAGTTCGCTTAAAACTCGTGCACTCTTCGGGATAAAAGCATCCCACCACTCACGAAGCAACAAGTCTGAGAAATAAAAACACGTGAACGAACATTCCGCCGTAGAGACTGTGCACTGAATACAGCTCTGTGGTAGTATTAGCAACAAAAAATTGGCACACTGCCCCGTCTGAATTCCAAAAGGCAACTGAAGTCGGTAAACAGTTGCCGACGGAATTCGAAGTCCGGCGCATGCGCTCTTGCGTCTTCTGCAGAGGTGAGGCAAGTCAAACTCTCTTGGCGGCTGTATAATTTTTGTTTGACTTAGGAAAAATTTAATTTAAAATTTTGACATAACTGAGTGATACTCGTCAGAGGGGAATTCAGTTAAAGGGACGTTATTGCATTTTCAATTTCAAATTCAAATTTTGGAGAGGTTACGCGAAGTTGAGCATTTAAAAGACTTAATGCGTTTTGCTGGTATAAGGAAACCTGTCCATTACCCGAGTGTTTATTTTGACACTTTATTTTCTCTTGTGTTGGGGATTTTAATTTAAAACTCGCTATTTTATTATTAGTCTGAGGCGGTTTGGATTTTGTGTAATGGTTAGGAAGATACATATTATAAATCACTTGCGTAATTACTAGATAAAATAACTTTTTTGAATGTTTTTGCTACCTTGTTAAATATAATAAAAGAATTACATCCATAAAACATAAACTTTTCTATGGAGCTCCTGATAAATTTTTTGTTAATATATATTCTTTTTTTTTTTTTTTGTAGAAATCTCATTTTTTAATAATAATTTTCAATTTTTGACATCATTACGTATAGATTTCTTATTTTTACTAATCCGGGATCACTCACGCATGTTTTTTCTCCGTCGTTAGTCGGGGGTGTTGAGAACACTCCAAACCTTTGACGCATTTATTTAAGGTATTCTATTACTTGGGACCACGTTTTTTTTTCAAAAAAAAATGGAGATAGGAAGTTTTTTTTGTGGTTTTTTAATTTGCTTAGTACATTTTAAGAAAATATGCTAAAATTTTAACAAGAAAAAGAAATTATTATTACTAAAAAGGGAAAAAATGACGAATATTTTACAAAAAATTCATAATGGCCCATTCTGTACCAAGAGTTTATGAACAAATTTTCAATTTTCATTTCTGATGGTTGCTACGTTATTCATTTTAGAAATGACCTTCAGGATAGGAGATATTTTAATTTTTACAAAAAATAGACACTTTCTCTTAGTTAATATATAAAAGAGCTTAAAAAGACAGTGATTATATTTACAAAAGGAACTGTAAATTTTGTAATGAAACAGTGATTGATAACTCTGAAGGTTAAACCACTTCTACTATTATGCGGAACATGCACAAGAAATTTCAGTTAATTATTTTCAAAACTTTTTTAGCAATCGCTGTCCCCGTTTGAGCATTTAAAAAAAACACATTTCGAGCAAAACGAGCTTTAAAATATGACATATATATATATATATTATCTTGCTTAAAGTAATGGCATCTGACTTTACTAAATCCCTAGTACTTTTTGTTCTAATAAACGGAAAATAATAAAGTTTGTATTTTTATAAAGCTAATAAGATGGTCTATAAAATAAAAGCATCAAAGTTGTAAATTTTTGACAAAATTCACAGTTTTAGGGTCGTTGGTTACCTTAATAATGAAAAAAATTTTAAGTCAATTATGATGTATATTTAAGATGCATTTGAGTGATAGAATTAAAATTTTTAAATTTACTACATACTAATGATACTAATATTTATATAAACTAAACCTACACCGTCTTTGGTTTTATAAAAACCACAGTTCATTAAACCAGTTTTGGGTTCTATTAAGTCATCCCCTTTTTCATGCATAGCGAAAATAAGTAGAACGCTTTTTCTTCTTTTTCTCACTAAGATCTGATGATGAAAGACAAAAGTGGACGTGCAAGGCTTTTGTTTACTGAGGAAAGATAACGGTATCCCCTTTTATTTTTTCGGAGTCTCCTACTATTGTTAATTTCTTTCTCAACATTTCTTCTGAAAGTGGTATACTGGAACAAGCAATGTTACGTCCTGAAACATATTATGTTTGGCATAAACACAATGCAAAAATATAACGTAATCGGTCGCGGGGTATTATCAGCATCCCAGATAAACTTTTAAAGGTCCACGTCTTAATCCTCCGAGGGGCATACCGGAAGGTTCAATGACCTAAAATGTGCAGTTATTGAAAAAAAGGTGGGCCTGCGCTTTCTTTTTGGAATCGTAGGAGGCTCTTCATGTTGCTGGGGTGTACAAAACACCCCGCGTGCCTGATCCTGGGTTATGAAGGCTACTATTATCTTTTGAACTATGCAATATTGAAATCAGTCAGTGTTACTATGTTCGGAACTGTAATTTTAATAAAGAGTATAAATCAATAGTTTTTATATATATTTAGTACACTTTAGTATATTTTTTATATACAGAATATTATATCTGTAACAAAATATCTATTTATTTCTGTGTTTCGTCTAAAGTTAATTTATATCATGAACACGTTGTATTCCGAACTCTAGAGTTAAGGGAAGTATTGTATTTTTTTACACTGAATGTTTTTTTAAATATATAAAAAATGAAAAGGTTTAAATACAATTAATAACACATATTAAAAAAATAACATAATTTTTAACTTATGAAAAATGATCACTGAAATTAATAAATAAAATATTTAATCCAAATTCATTTTTTTACGCGCGTCATTTTTGTTTATTTGACGCTCACACAGTTAATAAGATGTTATGGGTTTTCATTCTTTCTGAGGAAACACAGGTAAAATGTTTCAAATGGAATTACTTGAAAGTTTTCAATAAGAATTTTCAAGTATGAAATCGTAGTGACGTTCTGAAAATTGGACAAAGCATTTTTTCAGAAAGAGAACTTCAAATCGCTATGGTGTCGTATTCAGGATGATTTTTATTCAAGCTGATATTTCGAAATAAAAATGGTCAGGATTCTTTATCTCCTAAAACTGGTGATAACACGATTGACATATCAAAAATGCAACTGCTCTAAAACGAAGCGTACTAGAATACAGATATACGATTTTTTGAGTATATATATATGTAAGTGTACTAAATGTATTTCTAAATTTCTTCTCAAATTTTAAGCATTTGATATTGTAAGTGGAATACATTAATTATTTTAATTTTACGGCAAAGAATTAAGAAATACAGGGCAATCTTATTCAAATTATAAAACTAAGGTCAGTAATTTATTAAGCGAGAAAAAATAAATATATTCTATCCTTATATAAAAATATACCATTAACTCAAATGGTATTTAATATAATGATAAGAATAATAATTTTAATTTTAGTTGATAAAAGGCATAAATATGAAAAAAACCTAAGTTGCAAAACTATGTATTTCGTTTCAGTGAATTATTTTACCAGACCCAATTAAATTTAATTAATATTAACAATAAAAAATTCATGTATATTTATTGGAATAACGGCTTCAGTAGAATTTATATAAATCATAAAGTGGTAATCAAAAGAATTACAAAACTTTGCTTATTAACAAATGTTTGTATGAATTATTTAGTATGTTTCTCAAGTACAACTTTCCGCCAATAAAAACGATTTACACAATCATTAATTATATACACAATACACGCACACATACATACACACATATAAGCATGTAAAATATTTGATTGAAACTGAAATAAATTTAATAATAAAAATATTTTCTGTCACTCTTCTGAACCACTTTTTTACAAATGAATGAACTGAAATATAAGAATACAGGCTTAAAAAATATGTAAATATTTGACATTCTTCTGGAAAAATTAAGGAATATATCGTTTTAAATATGTAACTTACCCTGTATTTTCTGTGATGGGCTTCTTTAATTTATGAATAATGATGTTTCTCAATTATTTTTATTACGTTTTTTTTAATGTTATATATACTTTCTTCTAATGTACTTATTGAAACAATTAGTTATTTATTTAAATATTATATTCGAATGCTTTACTGTAGCTTTGGGTTTGGTATTGTATAGATATATACATGCACATGATTACTATTTTTATGAAACTATGAATTGTATGTGCTTATGTACTGTGTACGATGATAATTCATATATAAATCTCTCTTATTTCTTCTACGCAATATAAGAGTACATTTTAAATATTTATTCCTTAAGTTAACTGAGTCGGTGTTTTAAAAATAAATCTTGTTATAGTTCTGATATTGTTTTCTTTTTTTAAATGATTATTTATATGAAATAACGCTTTATTTGTGTCTTTAAATTCTATATCTAGTATTAATGTGGATTGCATAATATATATTCGAATTTTGTTTCCTCTAGATAATTTAATAAATTGAAATAATAAATAATAAAATTAATAAATAATCAACATTAAAAATAATAAGTAAAATAAATTAAATATAACAAATAGAAATAATAAATGATAAAAAATGTAAGATAATTTTTATAATAGCTTCCATACATGTTATTACGTTTAGATGAGAATCACTAAGTTCAAAATTTACCAGCAATATGCTCAAATCTTTGAAAGAAACAGAGGAACTTTCGAAATTAAATTAGGGTGCACATTTTTTAATGGAAGCTAAAAATCGTCAATTTAGATATTCTTTAAAGGAAAATAAATTAAGCTGTCTTTTTACTTGATGGCAGCAGTGACAGCTAAATCTTATATCAACGTGTAACAGAAAATAAAGAACACTTTTCCTCTCGGCAATTTACTAACAATACTTTAAGTTCACTTGCCAAATTCACGTCGTTCTAAAAGTGTAATAATTGCTTTAAGCCATTTTTTTGTTTCTTGTTAAAAGTAATCTAATCAAAAGGAAATTAAATGCCATTTTTTACGAATGCACCACTTAACACTTTTATCATATATACCTTGGAGTAATTTTTATAAAAAGGAAAATGTTTAAATTTTATGCTTTTATTTTATTGAATTTAAAAGATGCATTGGGAGATTTTACTCTTCACGTTACAAAAGGAAAAAATTATTCTCAAAGTAAGTCCATCAGTTTAAATTTATTAAATTTAAGATTATTTAAAATGTTCAGTAGAATACTTTAAGGCTTATTGTACGCTTAATTAAAGTCATATGTATTTGCTTAAGTTTACACTAATTTCACGTTAACAGTTATCCATGAAGTCACCAAATCTTAAAATCTAGAAAATTTTAATAGAAAACTTTTGACAGCCCATTCGATACTTAGTTTATTTTAAATTTCCTGAAATTTCATATTCAAAATAACTTATGAAAATATGTTTTAAGATTTGGAAAATACCTACACACAGATTTGTTATTAATCCTTAGAATCACAAAAGTTATTTTTAATTTAATTTATCTGAATCATATTCATGAAAATTTTAATTGCGAATGCGTGTGGAAATTTCACTTTTAAATTACTTTTTTCCCGAGTTTAATTTATGAAAATTTCATATTTATCAGTATTCTAAAAAAAACAGACATTCCCGAGTAAAATTTGTTTTACTTACAACATTTTTTGTTTTGTTTTTGACAAAGTTTTTCTTCTATGGTGTTTTCAATTAATAATACAAAGTTCTTTATTTGCGTTCATACATAACTCATACTGTATGTAATATCTGACAATTTTATATCATTTTCCAAACTGCACACTTTCTTAACACATTTTTCAAAATCACTTATTCTTAAAAGGATTTATAATTAATATTATAAAAATATTTAAAAGAATACAATACATAGTGTTAATGAAATTACTTCTCAATTAGAAGTATGGAAATATCTCAATAATCTTACGCAAAATCATTTATTAAGTTACAGTTATATTACACTTTTTCATAGTGAAACTGTACATTAAGAGTTATTTCTTATGAAAATCCATTACGGTTGATTATTTTTAGAAAAAATGTTAGTAAAAAAATATTTCAAACAGTTTTTCACTTTGTATTTTCCCCGGTATTATTTCTACATTATAACCATTTTTGAATAAATCAAAACATATGTAATGTTTATAAGGAAACAAAGAAAAGTACGACCGTTTTTCCCCCGTAAACTTCGCTAATATTTAAATTTTGCTTATTGAACTGTATTAAAGACTCTAGTACTTTATAATAGAAAGGCATTTATTTTGTCTGTTTTCTTTTTTTCTTTTTGTTATATCAATCCAAGACATTATTTCTGATAAACGTTCTTATTAAGGGGCTTCACCCATGTGATGGCCTTTTTTAAAGCATTTTTAAAGAACTTTTTTTGAAAACCATTAAAAAGATAGAACTTTAAGTTTTAAATAAATTATTTATATTTGTTTTAAGAGTATGTATATAAATTGTTAGCCAAAAATATCCAATACAATGAGAGTTAAAGAGCTCTGAACACACCCGCCTCGAAATAATGGACGCTCACTTTCTTCACGATTCCGTTTTATTGGCTTATATGAAATAAAAAAATAACGGCGTTTTAATTTATAAGCGTAAATGTACAGAATGGACTATACCCATTTGAAAATATCAAAAATTTGATTTTTGGTAGACTTCTGAAAAAAAGTTTCGAATTTCATGGTTTTTTTTAATGTTTTTGTTATAAAGAATATAAATATTTTGAAATTTGGAATGGTCGTAGTTTATTTGGGGCGCATATATGTGCCGAGTCTACCCTATAAATGTGAAGTCTTTTGGTCAAACCGTTCTTGAGGTATGAAAAAGAAAATTTTAAAAACACAGTTTTGAGAAAAACGCGTTTAAAGTTTGAAGTCCATTTAAAACAATGAAAATCTTAACTTACCCTCAATCGACGATGCCTGGTGGTGAAGACTAAAACAAGTTCGACGAAATATTCAATAACTATAAATGTTTCCTTTTAAACCTCAACAAACTTGTGTGAACGTATATTTGCATAGAAGGGTGAATGCTATCAAACCAACTGTACACAATAGGCGCTGCCTTCAATTGCCAAATGAGTGCTCCGAATAGCTGCTGTTCTAACACATGCTTCTTTATAACGACTTCGAATTCAACAAATACGTTAACAACGAATAAAACAAGTTCGTCGAAATATTCAATAGCTATAAATTTTTCCTTTTAAACCTCTATAAACTTGTATGAATGTATATTTGCATAGAAAGGTGAATGCTATCAAACCAACTGTACACAATAGGCGCTGCCTCCAATTGCCAAATCAGTGCTCCGAATAGCTGCTGTTCTAACACATGCGTCTTTATAACGACTTCGAATTCAACAAACAAGTTAACAACGAATAAAACAAGTTCGTCCAAATATTCAATAGCTATAAATGTTTCCTTTTAAACCTCTACAAACTTGTATGAATGTATATTTGCATAGAAGGATCAATGGTATCAAGTCAACTGTACACAATAGGCGCTGCTTCAATTGCCAAAAAAGTGCTCCAAATAGCTGTTCTAACACATGCTTCTTTATAACGACTTCGAATTCAACAAACAAGTTAACAACGAATAAAACAAGTTCGTCCAAATATTCAATAGCTATAAATGTTTCCTTTTAAACCTCTACAAACTTGTATGAATGTATATTTGCATAGAAAGGTGAATGCTATCAAGCCAACTGTACACAATAGGCGCTGCCTTCAATTGCCAAATAAGTGCTCCGAATAGCTGTTCTAACACATGCTTCTTTATAACGACTTCGAATTCAACAAACAAGTTAACAACGAATAAAACAAGTTCGACGAAACATTTAATAGCTATAAATGTTTCCTTTTAAACCTCAACAAACTTGTATGAACGTATATTTGCATAGAAGGGTCAATGGTATCAAGCCAACTGTACACAATAGGCGCTGCCTTCAATTGCCAAATAAGTGCTCCGAATAGCTGTTCTAACACATGCTTCTTTATAACGACTTCGAATTCAACAAACAAGTTAACAACGAATAAAACAAGTTCGACGAAACATTTAATAGCTATAAATGTTTCCTTTTAAACCTCAACAAACTTGTATGAACGTATATTTGCATAGAAGGGTCAATGGTATCAAGCCAACTGTACACAATAGGCGCTTTCTTCAAATGCCAAATCAGTACTCCGAATAGCTGCTGTTCTAACGCATGCTTCTTTATAACGACTTCGAATTTTAAAAAAAAATCACTTTACCACCATATTCTAGATATGTTAAGAAAGCAATTTATGGAGGGGGAAAAAATTCTTTCGATTTTTCAACCCAACACATGGGTGAACCCTCTTAATGTTAATTATTTATAATCATGACAACAGAGTAACATTGAATAAATTTCGCGTCCGAAAAAAACATTTAAAGTCAGAGAAATCAAAAGCTATTTTTAAAATTCTAACTGAATCCACATAAGTTTTAGTGATTATGAATACGTTATAAAAAATTTATTTCGAGTACTAGCAACATATAGTCTTCCTTAGGGACGACCAAGCACCGTAACTACTCCCCTCCCCCCGATTTTTCTCGTGATTTGTTACTTAAGAGTCTATTTCATGAATTCCCTAAAGAAGTAAATGATGAAATTGCTAAAAGTTGTGCGAACGTGATAGGAATTCTAATGGAACTAAATTAACTCTAGTGTTTATTTCTATGTATTCGTGACATTTCTAATTAAGTGCCATGTAATTACTATATTTGTTGGATATTAATACTTTTTTGCAATCAACATTTGTAGCTTTTTCAAAAGGAAATTTAGTAGAAGGTATTAAAAATACTTTTTACATAAATTAATTTAAGTATAAGTAATATAATTTAAGTGGGAAATGTTAATTGTTTGATTTTAATAAAAATTTCTCATTTTCTTTTTTATCTTTTTGGTGTCCAACTAGGTTCGGAGATTAATTCTTCAAAACTTAATTTTCTATAGAATGTTCTTGTTTCAAGAACATTCTACAGAAAAAGACAGACAGAGTACAAAGTACAGACATAGGTTTTAAAGAATCATAATAATTTTTAAAAAACACGTATCAACCTAATTTTTGAATTTTTTTTTAAATAAAATTTCAGCAAAATTTACCATGTTAAGAAAAACAGCATAAGTAAAACCAATTTAGACATGATGCAATTTTCATTTCATTGATATGCCTCTTTATCCATCTGAAGTGTAACAAACCACAAGATAAAAACATTACACTCAGTACGATTCAATTGTTCAATTTATTTTAATATATATATTATTTATTCGCGAGGTTGAGTTTTAGTGAAGTGAGAATAGATTGGAAGTTTAGTGAATTGAGAATAGATTAGAAGTGAAGTGAATTGTGAATAGATGAGAAGTGAAGTAAATCGGCAGTGAATCGTATACGTAAACAGCGTAGGAAGCGAGAAGTTGGAATATTAAGAAAGTGATTAGTTTAGCTATTGGAGCCTTGTTAAAATCAAAGCAAAGGATTAGAAGACCACGAGAGTCCAGGTACTGTGATCTTAAAGCAAGTCGATGTTTTTAATGTTAAACTAATATTATGGTCGTTAATTACGTAAGCTCTATATAAAGTTATAATAAAGGTAGAGCTATATGATTGAATATATTCTCCCCAACGTAATCTCGTTTAACTCCCATTCTATTACTGATTAAATTAATCTTGTTTAAGTATTGCTTGTGTCTGAGTTGAATATAATGATAAAAATATAAAATGATTGAAGTTTATCAAGTCATCTGATCATTTAGTTCCTCGCAGAGCTCTAGCCGGGTCACAGGGAAGAAGGGACGTAAATTCTTTATAACTCTTTGGTCGATTTATTAAGAAAACTTGTTGTTTGTGAGACTACTGTATTCAATGGAAGCATGGACTGTCCACCCATTCGAGATTATCAGCAATTTTCCTAATACTCTACTAGAGTTTTTGAAATTATATTTAATAATTTTATCTAAAGATGTTGCTTTGTTTATTCTTACGTATGCGTGCTTATGAGTTCATATAGCTAAAAAAGGATAAAAAATAAAACGAAAAAAAAAGAAAGAAAAAGAGGGTTTTTTTGTAAGGTTTACTGTATTGTACATAGTTTGATTTAATAAAACTTACGTAAATTTGTGACGGATCTGTATGGTTTTCACTAACCTCCTCAATAATTCTTTAAAGTTTTATTTATTTCAACCGATCTCCACCGGGAGCCAAAGCCTGATTTATGCAAATGAGAAATATTATATAAGTTCGGGTTTCGCGAGTTAAAACGTAGTAAAGTGAAGAGTTAGATTTTTTGAAGTCAAATGAATTGAAGCATCGTTAAATCAACACGCAGTTGTTGACAGTATTAGTTAGTAGTGACGCGACGTGCTACACCGGAGAGCTGAAGATTGAAATTGGAAAGTCGAGTGTGAATCCTTAGCCATTATCTGATCCAGCCAATAATAAATTCTTCACCACGACGGACCTGCCGAAGCTACAAGGATAAGGTTAGTGATTTAGAAATTTGTGAATACGTGTACGTGTGTTAGCTGTAATTGTACGAGTTGATCTTTCGTGGATTCAGTCCCGATTCCGTAGTTCCGCTAGTAGTAACTCCTTCTCATACTCCACTGTGTTTTATTGTTCTTAAATTTGAATCGTGTGTTTGTAACCTTCCTTGATTAAGAGGTATCAATAAATATAGTGATTTGTAACTATGTCTCTTGAATTCTCTGACCTTCCAACACGTCCAGAAACCTTTAACGTTAGACGGGAAGATGATAATCTTAGGGGAGGTTATATTTTACGACAAATTAAATCTAAACCTTATAATTTTTGAAATGCTTAATTGAGAACCTCTATTACGGTACAATATAATGATGAAAATATAATTTCATGATAACTATAGATTAAGGTTTATACTTAGCAAGCAAAATTTATAAACATTGGCAAAATGGAGAGGATTAATATCGCATTTGTTGGAATGATTTTAATAAAGTATTCTATTTCATTAATAAATTACTTTCAGTGCTCTCTAGGTGCTGTAACCTAGCTTGAAAATATTAAAACTTCTTAAATCTTGACGATTTTCGCTTTGGTCTAGTTTTTTTAAATGAACTTGTAAGGAATTTACATTCCTTATTCCCTGTGGCCCGGCTAGATGTGTGGGAGGAACTAAATGATGAGACGACATGATGAACTCAAATTATTTATTTATCTCTATATTCAAAACAGACACAAATAACACTCTAATTAAGATAAATTTGATCAATTAGATAACGAAGGTGAGACAAGATAGCGTGGGGATAATATATACGATCATGCAAATCTATCCTTACGATAACTTATACAAAGCTTGTTTTAGTTAAGAAACGTGCTAATAATTTTACTCTCTATTTCTACTTGAAATAAGATCACAGTACCTGAACTCTTGCAATCCTTCAATCTTTTAGACGTGGCCTTAAATACTTCTGCAATAGGGAACTAAGCACTTTCAGAATTTCAGCTTCTCGCGTCGTACACTGTTTACGTCTACGTACTACTGCCAGATTGCTAGCTTCTCATCTATTCACTTCACATCTAGTGTATCCTCACTTCACTAACTTTCCATTCTTACTTCAATACTCTAAAAACTCCCGAATACATAATATATGTATTAAACTTCATTTGTATAATCACGCTTTCTTTTCTCAGAGAAAGTTGGTTGAAAGAATGATGGCCCAAAAGGAATCCCCAAGCAGTTCGTTGAAGGAACCGTATAGATCAGTTACTATTTCTTTATATTTTAAAAAAGATTTAATAAAATTAAGGTAATGGCTTAGATAATAAACTTCATTAAGCAATTTGTTACAAATGTCCATTGGAATTGCATTTAAAAGATGTGCTGGATAAAAATTGCGAACTCGTATAAAAAATGCATCAGGTCAAAGGTTGTTCAAACTACTAAGAGTTACAATAAATTTAAATTGTTATGGTAGAGGAAATTAATTAAATATTTTTCATTTCCTTTCAAGAAAAAAAGAGTTAATGGTTTATCTTTTAATAAAAACAATAATTAGTAGTTTAAACAATATATTAGCAGCGGGAATATTGGGAATAGAAGAGAATGTAATACATAAAAAGACAAATGAGGATAAATAATAAAATGCATTAATATTAAGCATTAGTAAGTGCTTACGGTTTTATAAGTCACCGTTGAAGAAAGGTTTCTTTCCTTATAAATAACTCAATAAAAATTTTACGAAATCTCAACACTGTAACTCGACAGCAGTAAATGAAGGTGTCATTAGAGGAAATTTTTTATTAAAAAAACTATAATAATATACTCCAATAAAAATGTTAATGTTTAAAACTAATTACAATGCTGCTAATTAAATAAAAGACTTCCAATGCTTTAATTGCTAATTATCGTTTTGCCATTCAATAAAAAACGAATTTTTAACTTAGTGAGGAATTATTTGAGATGAAATTTAAAGGACATATTTATGGTGCACATGATTTAAGTATTCTTTTTTTTTGCTTTGTATTGTGTCGTCAATCAAAAACATGCTTTTTCTCTGAGATATTTAAAATAAATTTTGTAACTAAATTGAAATTCGACATATATATTCTTGCAAGAAAAATACATTCTTGAGGTTCTTTCAATGTATTTCATTTCTTTCATTTGAATTTGAACATCTTGATATACAAGATACCATTGAGATATGATGCATTATTTTATATTTAATTAATGTTTCCTTGTATATAACCTTTGAAATTTTATTTGAATCTGAAATTAGATAATGAATATTGAATATTTTTAATAGATATTCCGAATTTCCAGTAAAAAAATCTATTAAATAACGATGGTTCCAGAAGTAAATAAATCTAAAAGCATTACATCGTCTTTGTAGAAATGATTTATAACCCAAAATGGCATGCAAACTTGTATAAAGTTAAATTTGCGAAAATTTTGAAGCTAAGTTTTTTGCTCATAAATGCTATAATTTTTTAAAAAATGAGTAAATTATATCATATTGATAAAGATCCGAAAATAAATAAATTTATTTTAAGCATTAATGAACTTCTATAACTGTTTAGAGTTAAGATGTAACTTTAAAAGTTGAACTTGAATAATTATCATACTGGTGAGTTTTTGAATTATTATTCTGTACCATGCTTTATAATAACTTTTATATTTTCTGTTTTGTTAGACTTATAAACTTTGCAAATTTACATTTGGCTTATAAAAGTTTAATGTTCTTTTAATGATACATAACCATAAACGTTGCTTTACTTAAATCATCGTAAATTAAACAAGAATTTTGGCTTATAATACATGTATTGTATGAATGCATTTCACGATATCTAAGTAATACAAAAACAAATCATGAATAATAATGAAAATATTATCTAATCGAGCTCCATGCAAGCCTGCATATATATGTGTGTGCGTGTGTAAAGATTTCTCACTTGACTTATATATATATATATATATATATATATATAAATTTACTCGGAGAATATATTGTCGGGTAGCAGTCATTGAAAGAATGAGATTTCAAAGTACTTTAAAATCCACATTTTACTGACGACCACAGGCATAAAGGTTCAACACGAACAAAAAAAGACCGCGTACAAACTGTACAAGGGACAAAAACAATTTTTTTTCGATCCGGAGACTTACGCTTTTATAGTTTTCTTAACAGAGGAGACCTTAAATATTATTGATTTCAATTAAAGGCTTCTTTGATTGGCCAGAATAGACTAATAATTCAAGACTGCACACATCATCTTGTTTTAAAAACGTTAAAAAGTCAGTTTCTTAATAAATTGTATTCAAGCGAATAAAATTGTACGAGGGTGAGTCGGAAAATAAGTTTCCTCTATCGACTGTGGTCAGAGTTGTGTATGAAAGTCAAAAAGAATAATAATAAAATAAAAGAATGATACATTAAAGGTAAGACAAAACTTTATTTTTCCACACATAAGTACCAATACAATGAGACATTTGTCATACAGCATGATAAGCTTCAAAAAGCCCCCAGGAAAAACCCAGGGCTTTGCATACGAAAAAAGCGTTTAACGGCTTGTTTGACTCCAGCATTGCTTCCCACTTCCTTGCTAGATTCTTCTTCAAAGCCGGAAACAGATGAAAGTCACTTAGTGCGAGATCAGGACTGTATGGCGGATGGTATAGGTACTCTCAACCAATAGTTGCTATATGGTCTTACATTGCCACCATCGAGTGTGATCTCGAGTTGTCATCCAACAACAGAATGCAAGATCTGAGAAGTCCAGACCACTTTTTCCGAATCCATATGCTTGAGTGTGGTCAACCTCTACCTAATGGTGTATTGGTGTCTTGCATGTTCACCTGCTGTTTCGTCATTCGCCTATAGTCTTTAAATGCTTTTATCATATGCAAAGCCCTAATTTATCCTGGAGGGACTTTCAAAGCTCATCAAGTAGTATGACAAATTTATCAATGTACTTGGTACTTATGTGGAAAAATAAAGTTAGGTCTTATCTTTAATGTTTCATTCTATGTTTTGACTTTAATACACAACTCTGACCGCAGTCGACAGGGGAAACTTATTTTCCAATTCAACCTCGTACTTAATAGTATGTTACTTCTTAGGCTGGTAAAGAAACAGAAAAATTATCACTTGAAGTGTTAGAGGGCTCAGGATTAATATGAATTAAATAAAATTTATTGGGAGAGAAAATTAAAAGTGGATTATTATTACTTTATGTATATATAGAGAGGTAAGCTTTAATCTTTTCTTTTTGTGGAACATATAAAACCGCAAGTCAAAATCTTCGGTTTCTCTTAAAAAAAACTCTTTTTTTAATAATTTTAGGTAAGTTTTGAAAGTGCTACCATAATTTTTGGACACGCCATACTCTAAATTCGGATTGTTAGTTTAAGGTATAACACATCACTCAATAAGTCCCGGGCATAGCATATAGATGGAGCTACCTTCTAACTTTTCTAAGCTTAACCTAGTAGTATTAACTTTCAAACAGCACGTGTCAAAATTTCGCGATAATATCTTGTTTAGTTATAAAGTTATAGAGTTTTTGTGGCAACAGTGGCAACTGTTTGGAAACCATAGATGAAAAAGAATTTCGTATGCTAATTAAACATTACTTTCTGATGGGGGAAAAAACTGTTAAAGCAAAACGATGGTTTGATAAATGTTATTCGGATGCTGCTTCATCGCAAACAACTGTTAAGAGATGGTATGCCGACTTAAAACGCGGTCGTACAGACACAAACAACGTTGAACATTTAAGTCACCAAAATTCTGCAGTTGTTCCAGAAATCATCAAAAAAGTGCATGAAATCGTTTTAGCCGATCGTAAATTTAAATTGCGTAAGCTAGCAGAGAATTTAAAGTTATCAGAAAGCAGTGTATTTGCTTTTTTGAATGATCATTTGACAATGAGAAAGCTGTGTTCAAAGTGGAAGCCGCGTTTGCTCACTGTCGATGAAAAACAACAACGCATCGTCGATTCAGAACATTGTTTGGAGCTGTTTAAGCAAAATAAGCAGGATTTTTTACGTAGATAAGTGACAATGGATGAAATATGGATCCATTACTACACGCCTGAATCCAAAAGATCGTCCGGTGAGTGGACAGCAGGCAGTGAAAGGCGTCCAAAACGACCAAAAACTCAAGCGTCAGCTAGCAAGGTTAAAGCATCCGTATTTTGGGATGCGCATGTAATTTTGTTTATTGACTACCTTGAGAAAGGTAAAACAGTAAATAGTGAATATTACATGGTGTTATTGGATCAACTGAATGAAAAAAAATGAAGAAAAAACGTCATCAAATGATAAAAAAAAAGTATTGTTTCAACAAGCCAATGCTCCGTGAAATAAGTCCACAAAAACGATGGTCAAATTGAACGAATTGCAAATCTAATTACTCTCCCACCCACCGTACAGTTCAGATCTAGCTCCAGTGACTACTGGCTGTTTGAAGATCTTAAAATAAGGCTACAGGTAAAGTGGTTTGGTTCAAATGAAGAAGCAATTGCCGAAGTAGAAGCCTATTTTTAGAGCAAAGACAAATTGTTGTACGAAAAAGGTACTAAAAAATAAGAAGAGCACTGGGGTAAATGTATCACTTTTGAAGGGGAGTATCTTGATAAATAAAGTTCAATTTTGCAGAAAAATTGTTGTTTTATTAGTTAGGCTCGGGACTTATTCAGTGATGTGTTATAATCATGCTTAGAAATTTATTTCACATTAAGTGAACAAAATTTACCGCCGAGGTCTACTGTATGTCACTTAACAAACATGAAATATTTGCTTAAAATGCAACTATATTTTTTAAGTTTTTGGAAAATTGATTCTTTCTAAAACAGAAGTAAAAGAATCTTTAAAATGTTTATTTTTATAATTTCTTATTGACAGATTAAGTTCAGAGAAAAATAAAATATATCGTCTGTATATTATTTATTCTCAGTTCTATTTGAAACTTGAGTAGATTTAGTGGTATAAAAATATTAGTAGAAAAGTAGTCCTTGTTGGATTATTTTTGATGAACAAACCTTTTGCTCTTTTAATATATAAGCTTAGATTTTAGAATAATTTTATTTGCGATGTTATGTACCAGTATGATTCAGTGAGAAAACTAAAAAGAAACCGTATATTTACGGCCGAGAAATACAGAGAAATACACTTATTACAGACATTTTTATCATACATGATAAAACAACGTTTAATGGAGCGAAGTTCTTTGTCGAAAAACATAAAAGAGAGCCACGTGTCGCTTAAAACGGAACAAAAAGGCAATATTCATTTAGGTCTGATTCTAAAAGGACTACGTATGTTTGACAATTTTTACGACTGCCTCATCCATTGAGTATAGTGACAAAAACAAACCTGGAATAGGAAAAACGGGAAAAAGAAAATCAATTTCCCTGTTTCTTTTTATTCCATGTGCCGGGAGAGGCGAAATTCCCGCGCTTTTATGACTTTCATGCTCGGACACTTTTCGAATAGTTTCCAGCTGTGCTGAATGAGAGCTTCGAACAAAAAAAAAGTAGTTCCTTAAAAAAATCATTTGTCAGCATTGTCATCAACTACAGTGACTCAATGGAACTAAAGTATTTGGATTAAGGTGAAAGGGTGTTTTTTTATGATTCTTTGTGTGTAGGAACTTAAAAGGTAAGTATTTAAAAATGGTGTTCTGAATTGATTTGCTTTAAAATGGTCCACCAATATATTTATTTACTATTTGGTAGACACAGAAATAATCACCATCTAAACATGTACCAGCGTGTGTTACTACAGAAATACATATTCGTACTAATATCAAGTAATATAAATAACTACATCAAATCAAAATATGTTTAGAAATTAATAATATTTTTGAGCTAAACATGAACTACACTTATGTCCGCAAATTAAGGATAGTGTAAGTTCAGGCAAAAAAAAAGTCAGAAACAAAACAAATATGACTTACCTGGTAAAGCCTTTTTTTTTTACAACAAAATGCAAAGAGTAAGTATGATATCACAAGTAAAAATTGCGATTTTTGCTCAGTAAAACAAATTACAAAAAAAACAAAATGTTTACATAAACCAATATTGCATGCTTGGTATGGTATGTCTCCGAGATGATGCAAAACAGCCCGTTCAACGCCTAAGCATGCTGAATATCAAATAATGGATCTGGTCTTGGGGAATATTACACCACTCATCTAGTAATGCTCTCCGAAGTTCCAGTAGAGCCGTAGGAGATGGTTGACGAGCTGTAACTCGTCGACCAAGTATATCCCAAACATGCACAGCTAGATTCAAGTCCTATGGGAATTCTGGCAAGTCAATGCGCATTATATCCTCCGATTGAAGGCATTTGCTTACGATGTTCACATGGTGAGAACATGCGTTGTCATCCATAAACACAAATTATGCACAGATGGTACCCAAAACAAACGCTAATGGTGTTCCAGAATATATATATGCTTAATACGGGAATAATTAATGTCTAACATTACTGTAAAATTTACCCCTGAAATATTTTAAGGCAATTCTGGCTGTTATCAAATTGTGAAATATATAATAGCATGTACCAATTGCTATAGTTTATTTAAAAAAATAATTGCTGCCACGAAAGATGTTGTAATTTTACTTTTGGGCTGGCTCGATGTTTTCGAGGTTCAAGTCTTCCAAGTAAGCCCGTAGTTGTGGGTTCAATCCCGGCTAGATGCGAAAATCGTAATCACGCATGTCATATGTTTATGAGGAACGTTAAATATCCCATGAGTATAAATTTAGCTGTAGTAATCACGGCATTTAACAATCGACGAGAGCTTGAAGTGAGCAAATTCTAGAGACAAAAATTTGGTAGCGGGAGTCACCACTAGATAGTGCTCCTAACGAAATGGCTCTAAGACTTGGGGACCTACCATGCCTGCCAAAATGCAGCAATTATTAAAGATTTGATTTAAAAAAAAACTTTGAAAATTCCCTCAAAAAAGTGTTGTATTCCAAAGAAATGATGCACAGTTAAATGTGTTTCTTTAAACAGCCAGGAAATATATTTTTCATTATCACAATGCCGTAATTCATATATACTAACTGATTTTTTATTACAAAAAGGCGCAGTTTTTTTAAGCGATAAGTAAACAAAAATAAATGTTAAATAAAGTATTCATAACTATATAATATCAGATATTTTTTTTTTAGAAAGTCAAACTCAAGCAACTATATATAAGAGCTAAAATAATTACACTGTTATATATTGTTTAATTAAAGGATCTTAACATACATCTGACAGATAAACAAAATAAACGTTTGTGTTGCGTTAGAGTACACAGAAAAATCTTCTCGTAATAAGCTTACATAGCCATCATGCGACTGAATATATCTCGCTCAAAATTATTCTAAGTCTGAATTGCATCTTCTAATTTGAATCCTCATAAAATAACAATAGCAATTAAGGTAATTCCTTATACGGTATTGGAATTTTGATTTCTTCCAAACCCGTTGGGTGTAATAATATATGCTGCTGCACTTTATATGGAACTGAGCTTTTCGGTATTTATTTGATTATTTTTTAAATGAAGAACTGATTCAGGTTTTGCTCTCTTCATTTGAAAGGGGTTGAGAGTTATGAAGTTGGTTAATAATGAAACTGGTACTGTTCTAGTACAAGGGCTGGTAACCTTGTAGCTGAGGTGTGCCAAACGAATATCCCAACTCCATTCATAAAGTCACACAGTAGGAAATATTTGGAGCAAATTGTTTTCAGTGGCAATACATGCGTTTTTAGGAAATAGGAGATAAAAACGTATATTTAGTTTTATTATATATTAATTATGCATCATATTTATATACATATGAACATCAAAATAAACAACATAAAAATAATCACTTACTTTAACATAAATAAAATTATTTGTATTGTGTTTCCTTTAAAAGATAGCTATTAAATTCAGAAATAGATAAAAAATGAAATTCAAATTGTCCGTAAATATAGTTAAAAATTAGTTTGTATGTTAAACTAGCTGTTGCACCACTCAGCTTCATGTCATATTATCAGTGGTATAATTTGCGATTTTCAATTTGACAACATTCTAAGCGTGCAATTCCTTTTCTTACTCAAAATATTTTTCACATAACAAAAACAATTGTTCACATACACATGCAGGACAAAAATCTGAAAGCTTAGTACAAGCAATTTTCTTCAAGCAATTAAATTTCTTCAACAATGACATTCAAAAATTTTAAAAAAGCAGTCGATATACCGTTCCTACCAGATTTTTTTTTTTGTAATTTCGTTGAGTTAACTGTCCATGATTCTGTAGATGCTCATTAAAAAACTACATTTCAAAAATATTAACTTCCCTCCAATCAAAAATTGACAAATTTTTAGTGTTACGGAATAACATTGAGAACACTTGCACCGAGACTTGATCTATTCCTATTTCCCCTTTGGGTTGTAATGTAATCTATATCATTTTATTTATTACTCTGTGTTCGAGATTAATATGATACGAGTATTCTAAATTAGAAAATCATCACGTGGAATAGAATTCAAATCCGATATAGAAGAAAAATACAATTAGAAGTTCAAATCATTAACCATATTCTTGCCATAAACTAGCGTTGTTTTTCAATATTTTTGATGGAAAAAATAATTTTGCTTACATTTTCTTAAAAAATAAATTAACAATAAAAATACCCAGTTAATTTAATCAAATCATTTAATACATGATCCATTTAAAGTGGAAAGAATAAAATTTAATATGCTAAACATCAAATTTTCCCAAACCTATTTCACCAAACACAAATTAATTTCGAAACTTACAGAACTTAAATATTGTGTTTTTGAAACATTTATTTTTATTCTTCTGATTTATTTGTATAAAAGACAAATGAAATATTGTTTTAAACATTGAAATAATTTGTTGCCGAAATAAGGTAAACATCATATTTATACTTTTGTTATCAAAAATAGCCTTTTCATGCTCACTTTTTTCTCGGATTATAATTTATAAAAAAACATTTTTTTCCGAATTTTAATGATGATAGATAGAACCAACTTATTAATAAGTTAAATTATTTATTCTAGTTTTATTATTTTTTTGAATAAAAATTTCCATTCGAGTTACACTGCAATCTCACTGAATGTTTCAATACTTAAGACGTAAGAAAAGTAAAACTCATTTCCACAAATAATTTTATAATTGATAAATTATAGGAAATATTGATGTTATATTCCATATATTATACATAAACAATAACAAACTCCATATATGTATATATATATAAATCCCTTAAAGTTATTTTTATTAATGTTCTACAACACATAGCATCCCATAATGCAACGCTCTGAGCTTTCACGGTATATTTTTATCCATCCAATGGCTGGACAAAATAACGATGGATCTGACAACGTTGACAAATTGGAAACTATTTAGTATACTCTTTTTGAAACTAATGTTTTTGTTCAATTTGTTTTTCTAGTTTTTTTTAGATACTGCACTTTTGTTTCGAAACAAAAGCAAGGATTTACTCTTGGCGGGAAATATATATTTTGGTGTTTTATTTTCTTTAAAATAGAATTTCTTTTGTTTCCATGTCTAAAAGATTTTTTAAAATTTTTTTCTCAAGAATATATATAGTTTTACAATACATTTGAAGATCAACATAAATATATCTTTACAATTCATAAAAAAAAATATATCGCATGTTTTATACTAGTCATAAGGATTTTAAAGAGGAATTTTTTTAACGGTTCCGAAAAAAATAAGTTATTAATAAACAATTATAATATTTTATTATTTAATAAAATGAATGAAAATAACTAATTATAAAAGATTAAATTTATAAAAATCAATTTTTATGTATATTTATACACAAGCTTCTTCCTTTACAAATAATTTTATACTTCAAAAGAAAAAAAAAGAAACGTTTCCCAGCTCGATTTTGGAAAATAGAAAATAGTTTAGGGGAACTGAAGAGAAAAGAGACACAGTTTCAGTTTATCTACTCATCTTATTTTTTTTTTCTTTTGGCATGCAGTTTTGAAATTTTCTTACATCTAACAATTTTGGAAAAAATCTATGTTTTAAAAGATTTTTCTTTACTGTTTTCTGAAAGAAATGTAATTCTTTGAAAAAGAAATGTAGATTAATTAATTTTGGTATTTTTGGAAATTTAATTAATTTTGGTAGATGTTCTATATAAATGGGAAAAATATTACAAATCGATAAGGATTATTTGTCACATGTATTTAAGATTTTTATAAATATTATTATTTCATATATTTTTTATTTGTAACATAAATTTTTGTTCGTATTCAGTTTAATTTCTAGAGCTTAGGGTTTTTTATTTTCAATATGGCCGAAAATAGCATCTGCGAAACTATTTACAAAACACAAAGTTTATAAATAAGGACAATCAACTAGAATGATAAAAAATATTTTTAAAATTATTATTTTGTGTGTGGTTATTATTTAATTTTTAATTTTTTTCAGTTGTGTTATAAATAATCTTATTATTAATTATTTTCGTAGACTCTGTATCTCTTTAGACTCTTATTTCTGTAAAATCGATATCTTAAAGCACAATTAGAATTATAAGAGAAGAAGGTAAGAATAAAGGCATTAAACGACATTATGGGTATAAATGAAGACCTTATTCTACTTATACACCATAGAGCAGTGCTCCTCGAACTTTCAATATTTGCGACCAAACTTTCAATCATAATTTTCATCTCGCCCCTTCCCATGCAATAACAATGTATTGAAAGGAATAAAAATGTATTTTGATGCTAAAGCTACAATATACCTTTAATTATAAAACTATACAAATTTTCAAACAGGTATTAAAATTTATATATGACAACCATGTGAGGCATCAGTAATTATTAAACTTTTTTTTTTAAAATTTAGTATTGATAAATTAAAGATTACAAACATTGGGAAGTAGTGATACACACATGCATAAGTATAATATATCAGTGTAAATGTGAATTTAATTTTTATTACGTCAAAATGTGTCTTGTTTTGCTAATTTTTATTAAATTACTACTTATTTAAGATTTTATTTTCAACTTTTCAATATACTTGCACCCTGGCATAGGGATGCCACGCTCTCTATCGGCGTGAGCTCCAAAGTTTAAGGAACCCTGCCATAGGCCTGAGCACAGCGATCTTTTTGATTAAAAAGCCGATAGGTTCCTTGTCTCCTGAATTCTGTGGCCGTGTTGAGACCCAGTCCTTAACAGCGTCCATAAATTCGTCATCCGATTTGAAGAGCTTTCCTTTCCAATGTATTTTCAGTAGACTAAACACTTGGAAATTATAGGGAGACATGTTCGGGGTGTAGGGCAAATGATCAATTTGTTCCAATTTGAACTTGGCCAGCTCTAAGTGTGTGACCCTGAAGACGTGTGGACACACATTGTCATGGAACAGAACCAGTTCTTCCGTCGTGATGAATAGCTGCCCGTTTAACATCTTCTGCCGTAAGAAATTAGATAACGCCTCGCTGCTCTTCAATGTTCCACTTTTGCAAAGTGAATGTCATGATGGCCTCTTACTCACAACATCGGCTGTTGGGCGGCGTTCTTCAAAAGATCATCTGCTCTCTCTCTCCTGCGCATGCTCCGATCCTCTTCTGAGACACTTTTTCTATCCTTAAATATCTTGCTATGTTCTCCCACAGCAGCCTAGGCA
Source organism: Trichonephila clavata (assembly GCA_019973975.1). NCBI lineage: Eukaryota > Metazoa > Arthropoda > Arachnida > Araneae > Nephilidae > Trichonephila > Trichonephila clavata. The sequence goes on along the minus strand of BMAO01007020.1, from coordinate 27,584 downwards.
AATATGTTAACGGTAGCGTTGTTACGAGGTTTCGTACATTTCATATGAACACCTCTTGAGTTATATGCCTTTAGATACAAATATATGTTCTCATAAATTACTAAAATTTTAAAAGCAAAAAAAAAAGTCATTTTAAACATTTAAATATAGCTGATAATTATCTATAGAAATATAGAAGTAATATCAATATTCTGCGTTTTGGAATTCTGGTTTTTTTTCTTGAATTATAAAAATTAGAATTTTCCGTTTGTAATTTTTTTCCAGATTCTTTTTAAGTATGTAAAAAAAGGTGTCATTTTCTTATAAATTACATCATAAATTATAAATAGTATTTTATATAAACATCCATTTTATTTAATCTAAAACTGTGATTTAGCTCCCAGCTTCCATCTACAAAAATATAAAATATTTTTCAGTTTTTTATTTATTTTTTTCAGCCACAGTCGCCATACATTAAAATAAAACTGTTCGCTGAAATCTCGGTTTTAATACATATATTTCCTTACTTTCAAGAGCAATTATTTTTTATAACTTACAATAATTGCTAGCTAACTCAACTGTGTCGCATAAAAAAAACTCCTTAGAAAATAAATATAATATTCTTCTTGTGGGGAAACAATCTTTTACGGACTCCAAAGTCCCCAGTTGATGAAACTGACAGCTCAAAAAGTTTTTTAGATCCATAAAAATAAATAAAATATTGCTGATGGGACTTTAAAGGGAAAAAAAATTAAATTATAACTTCGGAAAAGAAAATACTTATGGCACATGCCTTCAGGACATCATGTGACACCAATTCTCCATCGATCGTTCAACGAAGCGTAAGAAAATGTAACAATTATTCTAAAAGATAAAAAATGAAATTAGGTGACTTGTGATTTTAACGTACCAAAAGTTCTAGTTAAATAATGATGTGGAATGCATCTTAGTTCAGGCGCAAGTACAGAGGCATGTATATCCTTAATTTTTTGACTATACAATTTTAACAAATTCAACTATATTTTCTTACCCGAGTTTGCTCTAAATTTAGAATAAAAATGCTTTATATAATTAATTATTATTTTATCACAATTTAGCATATATATATTTCTGTTTTTCTATACAAATTTCTTTTATTAATTTTTGATAAATTATATCGACTGTAGCTGAAAGAAAATTAGTTTCAATGTAAATTATTTTAATTGGACTAAACTGTGGTGCTAGATTCTTAATTGATTTCGCCTCGTAAAATGTTCTTATGCATCTGCTTGTGAACTTAAATTTTATGATAGTTTAGAAGAAGTCTTTCATTTTAATTTATATCTGAAACATCTGACGATATACAGTTTTAGATTCAAATAATTTTATACCTCTTGCCACCAAATGATTTTTGTTTTTTCCAATGATAAAAAAAATGAAATTATGTTATTATTATTTAGATTATGGTACATGAAGAATACGAATTACCAAATATAGTAATAAAAATAAAGATAAATTGTAACATGCCAGCGTTTTTTAAATATTTCAATTTTTCGGATCAAAAGAAACCAACATTTTAGGCCGTTTGTATAATTCCTAACAATATACTACGAAATATTCAATTTAAAAAAAACCCAACAATAACAATCAACCGACATTTAAAAATCGAGAATTTTGGAGATTTAAGTGTATGTTCTGTCTTCTCTCTCTAAGGACTCAAAATTCTGTTAAGAAACCATAAAACACAATATGAATTATTTATAAAAATTACTACATTACGATATAGCCTCATCTCCAGAAAAAATAACTAAAATCGAATGAAATTTTTGGCTAATTAATTTCCAAATAACTAAGTTCTTTCATTCTTTTTGAGCTATTGATAATTCTACTGTTTCAACTAGCACCGATGAGAATTGTGAATGTTGTAAACAACAATTATTGCACACACACATTGAAGCTGCTGTTTCAATACCAGTTGTATAAGATTAAAAAAATTAAGGGGACATGGTACAATTTAAGCAAAAATTTTTAATTTAAGATTTTCAAAAAATTTTTTGGTTGCCTCCTATGGGTGTATACTATGTAAAACAGATTTTGTACTCAAGATATCTTAAAAAGGTAGGCGTTTAATTTTTTAAGGAAAAAACTTCAAATTTGTGAAGGGATTTTAAAATGCTACTCCTCCTACAAAAATTTGCGTACACGCATAGAATTTGATTTACAAGTACCTCAAACGATACATAACAAAAGTTGGTATGGGTTTTGCGATAGCATTATTGGTATTAGTATAATACTTCTTTTTATGAATGCGTATTGAAAATTCCTTAAAAAATGTATAAATTTTGAGTTTAATTATTTTTAAAAAAAATAAGTATCGCTTTGATTCAAAAATGCATACCAACTTTTGTTACGTGTACTATTAGCAATAAGTAAAAAAAATCAAAGTATTTGGCACAATAGAAAAAAAGCCTTAGGATTTTAAATAAAGACAAACAGGATATTTTGTATTTCCGAGATAAGTAAGTTTAAAGTTTTGATTTGCCATAGGGATGTGAATAAAAACGAACACAAAACCTATCATAATTCTGCGTTTTTTTAGTTCAGAGCTTTCAAATTTTGTCAGGTTATAGAAAGATATATAGAAAGTAATTTAAGCTAAAAAAAATTAAATTTGATTTTTTGACGGATTTTTATCAATTGAATCGTACTGTGTCACCTTAAAATGAAGCGTAGTAAACGTAAAATACTGTTCGGATTAATTGGTAAAAATGAAAAAAAAAATGATTTTTTTAATACCTTAGCAGTTTATCATTACATACCTTAAACAAGTTGACAAATTTGTATAATTGTACGAAGTATGTCTTCCTGTAGCATTAATCTTCTTTTAGCTGGTAACAAAGCATCAACTTGATTTCGTCAAACTATACTTGATTTGTATCCCAGCACAAGTAAATGTTTCATCACTGAAAATGCCCTTCTTCCAGTCGTTCAAAGTCCATGCTCGATATTATTTAGCCCATGTTAAACGTTTTTATTATTCTTTCCTGGGATAGAAATGGTTTTTAATTCAGTCTTGCCTTATGGCTACCTTCCAGAAGCCTTTTCTATACTCACTTCAATACTATTATACAATAAATCCCTTCAGACCTCTGAGGTTGACTTCCTTGTATGTGGCCGCGTTTCTCTAGTGGCCAAGGTAACGGACTTGTACTCAACGTGTCATAAACTCGAACCTGGTATCGCTAAAGAAACGCAGTGTAGGGGAAAGTTACAGTTAAATCTGTCTAGAGCTCAAACATCCTCCCTTTGGTGTGTTGTGGAAGTTTAGTAGAGAGGGGTGCAGCTCAAGTGTCGTCCTCGGTACTTGACCATGGTTCAAAAATTACGCGGTCCGTCACTTAATAATCTCGTGTAGCTGAGCAGTGCGATGTTAATGTTCACTCAGTCTTTCTTGTACTTATTTTGCTATGTATTATTAAAATTTTATTAAGGTATCCGACCTGCGTAAACTTTTAAAAATAAAATAGAGATATGAAATTTTTTGTTGTTGTTTTTAGATTTTTTTAGTACATTTTAAGAAAATATGCTAAGATGAAGAAGAGAAAAATTAATTATTATTACTAAAATGAGAAAAAATGGATACAAATTCACAAACAATATCAGAAACGCAGCCCATTCTGTACCAAAAGTTTATGAACAAAATTTCAATTTTTCAATTCTTATATGTTGCTATGTTATTCACTTTTGAAATGACCTCCATGGTTAGAGATATTTTAGTTTTTAGAAAAAACTAGAGAACTTTATCTTAGTTATTATATGAAATTGCTTTAATAAATAGTGATTATATTAACAAAAGTGACCGTAAATGTTGTAATAAATTTGCCATTGATAAATCTTAATGTTAAAACTCGTCTACTTTTATACAGAACATACACAAAAAAATTTCAGTTTCTAATTTTCAAAACTTTTTGACCAATCACTGTACCGTTTGAGCATTTAAAAAAACACATTTCGAGTAAAACGCGTTTTAAAGTATGACATCTTGCTTAAAATAGCGGCATCTGTTTTTACTAAAGCACTTGTAGTTTTCATTCTAGTGAACGGAATATAATAAGCTTGCTATTTTTGTAAAGCTAATAAGATGGCCTATAAAATAAAATCCTAAAAAAATTGTCAATTTTTGGTAAAATTTACAATGTTAGGGTAGTCGTATACCTTAATTCTTGCAGTAAATATCCGCTCTCACCAACATTTTTTTTTGAAGACAATCATCCCAAATTTTGAAAAATTCTTAAAATTTTTGAATTTTTTAAGTTGATTACACCAATTGCCATTGCTATATTTCTTAGTCGTAGAAGTGTGTTCATTTAGATCGATTTACTTCAGAAAGGTTCCCCGGAGTTATATTCATCTTTGAACAAGTAAAAGTAACATGTGTTATTCAGAACAAAAAATAGAAATTGTCAGCTGCCCCATTGAGATCCTGATTCAATGAAACGGATAAATTTCAGTAAAAGTCAATATTTCATTCACCAGCACACCTCTGCGAATTCCTTTGTGTTATTTTAAAGCTATCGGTTGTTGTTGTCGTGTCCTTCCCGCATGGGGAAGGAATGAAAGTTGCCATTGCCTGTGAGACAGGTTGGACTTCTAAACGATAGATGGCGCCACCACTTATCTCCACCTCCACAATTTTGGCATGGAACTGAATGGGAGGGAAATATTCTCCAGCCCCCTGCACTCGTGGTTTCTGCTGCGACCGCCCACAAGATTTTCGGACCCATTGATTTAACGAGCACGTACTCCGTCTATACTCGGTGGTATTTAGTGGCATCGGACATCGAACCCAGGCCCTCAGGTCTAGAGTCCGATGCTCTAACCACTAGGCTACCCACAGCCCTAAAGCTATCGGTTCAATTCAAATTGTGACAGTAAAAATTAGCAACCAGCAACGTTTAGATGGTGTAATGAAGTGGCGAATTGTGAAGAGGCTTGAAGCAGGCAAATGTCCCGTCCAGATTGGTAGAGAGTTAAATTTAACTCCCAGGGTCGTGTGTAACTTATGCAAATAATTCCAGGATACTAAATCCATCGAGAGAAAGCCTGGCCAAGGTCGTCCAAGAGCCATGAAGGCCAGAGAAGATCGCCATTTGTCGATTATAGCGAGGCGTAACAGAGGGACTACAGATTCTCAGCTCTCTCGTCACTTGTATACAACCACAGGACAAAATTTGTAACAATGTGTTACTTTTGATAAGCAGAGATAAGCTGAGGTAGGTGTTTTCAAAAATCGACCTACAAGATATAAAAAAAAAAAAAAAAAAAAAAAAATATGCCGTTATAAATAAAGAAAAATCCTTTTTATCAGTTATTAGACCTTCAGATTTAAAATTTTACAAATGTAGTTTTTTTTTAATCAGCTAAGATATGCAAACAGCTTTTTTTTAAAATTTGCTTATTAAAAACTTGTTTTCCCTTCAATCTGTACTGCTCAGTTTTTCAATTCACCAATGCAAAAGAACGGGTATACCAGCTAGTATTATATAATATCCAAGTGGATGGTTATTCTGGTATGACCAACAGCTGCAGAGACTGAAAGAAAAACTTTCTTGGAATTTATATTGAAAAAATGATATGTAGACTTTTTTATTCGTAAGCTTATTAATATATCTTTTCTACTGTGTTGATCCAACTTATTTACATTTCTCATAAAAATTTATTTTTCCATGGTTATTTCACAATACATTAAAAGTCACTTAACAATGTTACAAACCTTCATGGAATAAAAGACGAAAATTCAATTTGTGTCAGTGAAACAATAGCACCCTTTTATACAAAGATATCCAAAATGGTTGAATATTCTTTATAAATCTCATCCCAAATATTCTATCGAATACGTCTGCATCGTACAATTAGAAAAATGATACGCTAGATGTTAGAATTAAGCTACAAAATCAAAAATTAAGTATTGTAAAATTTTAAGGGTACAGAATTTACTTTCATTAAAAAGAAAACATGATTGCAACAAATGGGCTATGTATCGTATAACAAATTTACCACTCAAACAAGAAAAGCCGCTAATGGCCGTATTAATCCTTCGAGAATTGTAGATACTCCTTTCATGATAACATGATACATCGTTTTCAATTAAAGAAAATTGCTTAGAAACTTTTGGAAACTCTAAGTATTCTTGAAATTAGAGATAAAGCTAATCACGCGCGTACTCCAAATGTGTATGGAAAATTCACCTCTCAGCTTAGATTGGAATCGCAAGCTTCAAATTAAGATCTAGTGCAGCAAATAATGTTTAGTCATTTCTATATAAAAATATTCTACATGAAATAAAAGAATACCCTACTTATAAAACTCACTCTCTTAGGGCTCTGAAAGTATTATTACATTAAGGACAATTTATTTCTGAATTTTTTAAAAATGTTTTTAATCGGGACAATAGATATGTCAAATAGTAACTAGAAAAATTAACGGCGAGAGTGTAGTTAGTGTTTGACAAAGATTTTTCTATATGGGAGTTTGTTCCTAAGAGGGACAATTAAGAAGTCCTTATAGACAAAATTGCACTTTTTTAACAATAAAATCAACAAGTTTCAAATTTAGCTAGCTTTTTTTTGTTGTTGTTGAAGAGAGATTCACTCTAAGAGTTAAACGTACAGAAATATCAACTCAGGATGCTTAAATATAAATATACTTTCGTTTCAGAAATTCTTCTTGTCCGTTTTAAATCAAAAGTCATGGTTCTGACTTACATCTTATTTTTCAACTTTTTGTGTATAAAACTTATCTCTAAAAATGAGAAGAGATATATTATATAAGATATTATGAGAAGATATTATATAAGACTTTATTTAAATTGGGGCTTTGCTTAGGACATTTGTAACTCACTTGTTAAGTCATTGGAGCCAAATCTCTGTATAGGTTCCGATAAAACGAAACTGAAATTTGTATATTAATTTTTTTCAATAATATTTCGTTACATATTCTTCTAACTCCTCAAGTAGAAAGTTATCTTTTAAGTTTCAATCATGCCAAAAAACAATAAATACGTCTGATAAAATGAAAAAAAATGGTTATTTTTTTTAAAATTTAATTCGAGCCACATTTATGATCTCTACACACTTATTAAAGAACTAACCGGAGGGAACTCACTGATAATCTTAATCATAATTACTAGCCCTATTTTTAGAATGTAGCGTTCTGTTTTACGTAAATTTATGTATTGAAATTTGATAAAAAAAAGAGTACATATTTATGTATCAGTGTATTCATTAGAGCAGCGGTTCTGAAACTGTGATCAGCGGACCCTGAGGGTCCGCAGCCTTTTTCAAGGGACTCTACAGAGTCTCTGGTGTAAAGTTGATATTTCCCTTTTTAACCCGGCACTTCACGCGCGAAATAAACGACCTTAACTTCACGCACTGGGTATCCATACACAAAAATGTTCACGTTCTGTTTTTACCGTAAAATTTGCATAAAAAGGTGAAAAAGGGAAAACAATCGGAGATACAACAGGATTATTACACCTTCACACGTAAATTTCGTTTTTCTGTCTTTTTACTCTTTTAGTCTTCGTCACGAATGAGTGCAATGTTTTCACTGCATCTTAATTTTATTTATTTTTTATTTCGGAGAAGCATTTCTTCCTGGTTTCTCTATATTCCTTACATTCCAATGTAAATCGAAATTCAAAATACTTCAGAAATGAGCATCTAGTTCAATATTTAGTAGGGTGGTTTCTGACTACTTAACAAAATATTTTGCGCATTTATTGTCGAACGTACAACACAAAAAATATTGTCATAGGCAACCGATTACACTTTCTAGCCATTGAATATGATGTGGTTATTTAATCGACAAAAATTGCTTCCTCAGTTAAATTATTTGGTCGATTTCAGTGGTGGAATCATACTTGCTATTATACTCTTCATCATTCGATTCATCCTCATCATCCCTGCAAATAGTCTTTCTGTATCCCAAAATACTTTTATATTATATCTATTAAATACTGTATCTATTGAATTACTTATATATCACATTCCTTCATCTTAACTACAATAATACGCCATTGCATAAGAAAGATTTTAAAGCATGCTCATGCATTTAGAACTGTAACGACGATTCACGCGCAGGGTATGGCATACCCGAAGAGGCGGCATCGAAATATAAACCTTTAGGATTAACCTAAAGCTAAAGCCTTCAAAGAAAATGACCTTAAAGTCAGCTACACGCTAAACTATTCCTTTTCTGAAAAGGGTTTAGATGGAGTCTTGAAAAAATTCAGGAGACGGGTGTGACACACCCTGCGCGTGATAGATTTTTATGGGGAAATTGAAAGATGTACCATACTAGATTAGATTACAAAATATTTTCCAATGAAGAAACTCAGCTGAAACTTGTATTTTGATCCAAAGTATTAAGTCTCTGGAGGAATATTCAATATCTTGGGGGTCCGCGATGTCTTTATGATACATAACAGGGGGCCTCAGCCATCGAAAGTTTAAGAACCGCTGCAGGAGAGAGATTCAATTTTAAACACAGGAAATAAAAAATAACTGAAACACCAGCATCAGTAGCATATTTAATGTTCTGATATTCATATAATTAGTGATGCAGCGCTACAAATTGTACTTTTAAACTAACATCTTAACAACTACTCAGGTTCGATTATTTAGTTTAATCTGCATCATGATAGTGGCTAGTACTTAAAATGAGTTATTGAGACAATGCAACACTAATGACATTACTCGCTTTAAAATTAAATTAATTAGTTTATTTCAATTAAAGAAAACACATTACGAAATTAAGATTAAACAATATTTACAAACAGTTTAAATTCCACTTATCTGAAACGGAAGCGAGGTGATGGGAAGCAGGCATGGTCCCGGACGGGGTGAGAAGTTTCCTAAACTTCAGGGAATTAAGGTGTCATTCTTTAAACAAAAATCTGCCGAGAATTGTCTCGGCTCCTGTTTTTAAGTGAGGGCAAATTACCCCTTTTTGCATCCGCATGCCCTTCGGTCTCGCCTAGTCATTGGTCAGGAACCAAGCGCAAAGTTACAAAAGTTAAAATTCTCTCCAAATTTATGAGTCCATTCAACTTTCATGACCGTTGACAACTTGGTGAGAGCCTGCGCTGGCACCCCCGATTCAGGAATCCGACCACATCCTGTAAACAAGGGGAATACACAAATTACATGTGTATTGGAGGCCATCTTCAAACCCGATCAGCATCCAAGCTTTCCAGCCTCCCATCATTAGCAAAATGTATTCAAACTCTCCTATATTTCATTAGGTATAATCAGGAGAGAAGAGTAAACACGTATGTTCTTTAAAAAATTCCTTTTATATAAGAGGCTAATTACATTCTATTAATATTAATCCCTTAACCCAGCGTTTCGCAAACAGTGAGATGCGCCCACTAGGGGGGCGTGATAACTTAACGAGGGGGCGCGAGAATATTGAAAAGGAGAAAAACAAATGATTATTTAAAAAAAAATATTAATTTACTGAAAATACAAACAAAATACAACCTGACAGAATAAAAAATAAAATACACATTTACACTAATATAATACACTCATAAATGTGTATCAGTACTGTACAATGTATTTTATTATTAGTTTAACAATACTAAGTTAAGAACAATTTTGATAATTACCAGTGACCCCATGGGCTTGTACTAACACTCTTGATGATTTGTACGGTTTATAATTAATCCCTTAACTGCCGATTAAAAGTTACGTGAGTCGCTCCCCAATTCCACGATTTTCACGTAGACGCATGCATGTGATGGGTTTTTTTTGGGAGGGAGGAAGGAAATAAGTAATTCCTTCACAAAAGAAATGTCAAGGTTCTTTTATTGCATTCCAAATCATTCCGAGTAATTTTAAGGATAGCATTGCACAGAAAAGATCATACTTCAGAAAGACGTATATATGCGTCCAGAAAATTGATGTCTTGCCTGAGCGAGACGTTTATCTACGCCGATGTCACTTAAGATGATAAAGTCACGTTGTAGATTTTATGCCAAACAATAGTATTATTGAATTCAATACATCATTATTGTATGTTGGGGGGGGGCGATGAAAATTATGATTGAATATTGGGTCGTAAATATTGAAAGTTTGAGAAGCACTGCCTTAACCTGAGAATTAAAAATTACGTGATTCAATCCACAGTGCCACCGTGTTTCACACATGCTCACATGCGGTGTATTGGTTTGAAAATAAAAGGCACAAATGAGCAAATTTCTCTCTGAAATAAGTCAATCCTTCGTAAACACTATCAAGGTTAATTTATTGCAATGAAAGCCGTCGGATTAATTGAAATGAAAGCAATGCAACAAAAAACAATCGAATTTTGGAGAGACGTATATATACGTCCGGGGCACTTAAAGCACAGGTTGAGTAAGATGTATAAAAATACCGTAGGCAGCTAAGGGATAAAAAGTTACAACAAATAAAAAAATGTACTATGGAGACATTGTTTGTATGTATTATAGGAGGCATTAAATGTTAATATGTAGGGATAAAATCAAGAAGTCGTCACACAATAATTCCTACTTTAAAATATATTAATTTCTCACGTGCCGTCATGTTCATTTAATTGTAGTATTTTATTCGAGAAAACATTGTAATTATATGTAGACGAACATTTAATTTCCATTCTCCTTTTATTCCAGTTACTTTATTCTTACTAATAAAAGAAAAATGTTTTCTATACAATTATTTTTTGAAAATAATACACTATTGTCATAATAATCATTATATAATTTAATAAGAAATGATTTGGATATAATGAAAAATATAACACTGTTGCAAATATTATATGTCTGAATTCTTCTGCCATACACTAAATATATATATATATATATATTACTTTGTGCTACATTTGGAGTTCAGGTGTTGAGAAAATATTTCCTAGACAAGATTTAAATTATTTGGATATCAATGGTTAACGCATAAAATACTTAAATTTGCAGAATATGCTTTAAATTGCACCATGATAATTATTAATTAATTAATTAAGTTGCATTTATTCACTCTAGTATAATTTTTCAGATATTTAATTTATATTTATTGAATATTTTTAAGTACTTAATATTTATTTTAATTTTATTAATTTAATTTATTTCAGAAATGATATTAGTTCCTTCTCATACTGGTTTCATACATCGCAAAATTGTAACATATTCTATTATCTAAGAATAAGCGTTTCTTGTGTTTATGTAAGATTTTGGATGATGAAATTTAATATATATGTATATATATATATATATATTGAGGTATTATGATTAAAATTTTGAAGGAATTAAGACCAGAGAAACTGCTTAAACAATGCCCGGAATTTCATCATTACTTTAACAGGCTTAAACATAATGTAGTTTCCTTTATTTAGTAATTAAAATAGCTTTCAGAATAGAGCTTAGGTCAACTGAAAACAGGGTTTATTAGCAATTAGATGTTAATTCGCCTGAACATTACATGGCCTTCAGAATGAGCTCAAATGAGGGTATATAACTTAGACAAAAATTAAGAATTCCTTTGCCGGTATTCATTTCAGGGTTTTTAGAAAATTTGCAAATTAAAATTACAAACCAATTTATTCAAAACAGAGTGATTTTGTATGAATATTTAAAAAATTATCCATTTTTTTACATTTTAATTAACCTCTTAACTGTCTCTGGCGTATATATCCGTCTTTCTATAATGATGCTTTGAGTGGTCCGGACGTATATTTACGTCTTACCGAAATATGAGCCTTTTTTACGCTGTTATCAGTAAAGCTATTCCAAAGGGTTTGGAATGCAATAAAATGACCTTGAAGGTGTGTGTTTGCAAATGATTTAATTATTTAAAACAAAAATTTGCTTATTTGGACATTTTCTATATATATATCACCTCTCTCTCTTTAATTCATCGCATATGCGCTACACTGTGAAAAATGGTGGCTCTCGTAACTTTAAATAGGCAGTTCAGGGATTAATTCGATTACCGAACTGAGCACTTATGGAACATAAAAATATTTCACAGGAAAGTTTGAGTTTTCTTAGCCTCTCTTCCCTAAATGTCTCCTAAATAATTGTGTTTTTCTTTCGCTCTCTCTCTAATTACAGATATTAAACTAAAATTTTAAATTAATCATTCGGCTTTGGAAATATATTTTTATTCAAGAAGGAAATGATTTATTTTTAGAAGAAAATGTTTGTCAGTTTTAATGTTTTGTGACATTCCCTTAGATACAAGTTAAACTAAAATTTAACAGTGATTTAAATGTATTTTTATCCATAAAAATAAATTTTGATAAAAATTACATGACGTGCAAATACTTGACTTACCATGCGGTTGAAAAAAAGAGTCTGTTTAATAAAAAAAAATTATTAATCAGTCAATATTTTCTTTCAATTATTGCTTGGCTTCCTAGTGCGTAGAAAGTAATAATTTAGTATTAAAAATATATGCATTATTATTTGACCTTATTTAAATGAGAAATTAGGTACAAATGAGTGCAAACAAAAATCATTTACTATATATTGAATTTGAAGTTTGAAGTGTGTAAGCTAATTTTGTTTGAAAAAATAAGTTATATATACTATACTGTTCGAATTAACTGGGACAAACGGAAAAAAGGATCTTTCTAAAACCTCAACTTTTAATCAATACATATCTTAAGTAGACTGAAAAATATCTATATTAGTACGAATTATGTCCTTTTTTAGCTCGGCATTTCTCGCGCAGGGTGTGTCATACCCACGGTCTAACTTTTTTCAATGCTCCTTCGAAACCTTGTTTCGAAAAGGGATAGTTTCTCGTGTAGCTGACTTTAAGGTCATATCCTTTGAGGGGCCTTAGCTTGTAGGCGAATTCTAAATATATATTTTTGGATATCGCCTCTTCGGGTATGTTATACCCTGCGCGTGAATCACCGTTACAATTCTGAATGCATGAGCACGTTTTAAATCTTCCTTATTCTATGACGTATTATTGTATTATGATGAAGAAATATGATATTTAAGTAATTTAATAGATACAGTATTTAATAGATGTAGTATAACAGAATTTTCGGATGAAGAAATTTTCTACGCTGTTATGATGAGGTAAAATCAAATGAAGCGAATAACAGCAAGTATGATTCCTCCACTGAAATCGATCCAGATTTAGAAAATGGAGACACTGTGGAAAATAAATATTTTATATGTAGAGACACAAAAACATTTGAGAAGAACGTAATTTTAAAGCAGATAACTGGTACACATCTTATCCACTTCCAGATGAACTTTTGAAAAAAAAAAATTGCTGGAACAAAATAAGAGAAAATAAAAAAGAAATACCAAAATTTTTAAATTTAAAGAATAGAGAAAATTATTCCTATATGTTTAGTTTAAAAAATATTCAGACTAAAAAAAATTAAGATCCAGTGTAAACATCGCACTCACTCACGACGCGATTAAAGGAGTGTATAAACAATGCACTGAATTCCCTTATAAAAAGAACAGAAAAACTAAATTTACATGTAAAAATGTAATAAACATGTTGTATTTCCTACTTTTCTTCTTTTTAAACATGTGTACACAAGTTTTACGGTAAAAACACAATGTAAACACTCTTGCGTATGGCACACCCTGCGCAAAAACTTAAGGTCGTTTTTTACACGCGGGTGATGCCGGGTTAACACAAATGATCTCTTGAACACGTTTTAGTATTAACTCTCTAGTGTGTAGCACATGTTTTTGAATTTATCATCGAGAAAATAAACTTAAATAAAAGTTTTTATCGTATGCTCTCTTGTCGTGCAATTCATCTTAGCTAAATGATTTAGAGAATACTCCATAAGTTCTCAATCGGATTTAGGTCTGGTGAATTACCAGGCAAAACAAACAAATTTTATTTTCACCACTAAAAAGTCTGCACTGATATCAAATTGTGACGAAGAGCCAAGTCCTGTTGAAGTATCCCGTCAAATGTTATCATGACTTGAACAATCCTACTACGTAATATTTATATGTATTTGACATGAATTCATCATGACCTTAACCCTGTCCCTGCGTAGTTATTTTATCAAAGTATTCAAAAAAATTGCACATGATTCTATTTCGTATTTGAAATTTATGTATTAAATATACATTTTAGAATTATATTATACAAAAAAATAAGTAAAGGAGTTTTTATCTTACAATATAGAATTAGATCAGCAAAATATGAACACAGAAATATAAATGAAAACATAAAGAAGAGCAGCATGGGTTGCACTGCTAAAGAGTCGGAAAAATGCATACCTGTGGAAATCGTGGGATGCGCAGCGAGAGGGTTAACCTGAAATAAATTTTCAGTACCATTTGTTTGTATCCTCTCTTCAGAAGGGTATTTTACAATGTGTTCGGTAGGATCTGGTGAAAGAGTTTCACCTTCACTTTGTTTCACTGCACTTGATTTATATCCTGCACAAATGAATGTGTTTCTTATTTGAAAATTACCTTCTTCCAGTAGTTAACAGTTCAAGATCGGTAATTTTTGGCTCATGCTAAACGTTTCCTCTTTATTTTCTGAATTAAAAATCGTTTTATCCTCTAACTGGTTGCATTACGACCAACTTCAAAAACCTTTTACGTACAACTGATGTATTCACTTCAACACTATTCTATAATAAATTCTTTCGAAGGTATGCGCTTGTTTTTTTCTTGGATTTATTTCACAATTTCTTATTAGAATTTCACCAATTCTATGAGTAGTTTTCCGCTTGGGGACCCACACATTTTTCTTTCCTTTTGCACGCTTCCTTGGTGCAATATTAATCTTTGAACAAGCGAAAGTAATACGTGTTACATGGAACCCAAAATTAGATCTACCAGCTGCTACACTAAAAGCCCACAACTGAGCTACTGATACACAAAAACCAGGCAAATGAGCAAATTGTTGTAAAAGTCGATCTGTCACAGTACCTCTACGCAGATATAACTGATTTGTGGCAGTTCGGGTCATCACTGGTAATCACATACTAACTCAGACAAGAAAGATATGGCTGTCCCAATTAATTTGAATAGTATAGAAAAGGTTCTGTTAATTTAGTTCAAGTGCTGTCCAATTATATTTTTATATCTAAATTTGTTATGTGATAAAATATAAGTATTCTATTACATGCATTTTAAAAGCTTCGATTTTATAAAAGGGGGGGGGGGTTTATATAAGCGTATTCGTGTACGTGTAAAGCGAAGATAAAGAGGTAATAAGATAATAGGTCTATTAGATAACTCATTGTATAGTATTCATATAAGTTATTATTTCTTATACGTAACTTTTTCTCATGGAGACTGTTTCTCAGAAAGAGATTTGTCCCTCCATACAAACCAAGCCATTGAAAATAGAAATGAAGATTCTATTCATATTCGAATTCAAATATTCAATGCATATACCATGACATTTACGAAGTAGAGGTTTTCAATCTTATGGAGGAAATTCGTACACGAATACAAGATTTGAGCTCGCCTTTCGAATTTATTCTTTGAAAATCTAATGTCGGATTTCGCATATGTGCCGAAATCTTCACAATGACTGGATATTCAAATATTTTTGCCAAGGAAGCGCATACGCTGGAACAAAATATAAAAAAGAAATTTGATTGTAAAAGTTAGGAAAATAGTTGTATATTGAAAAAAGATTGATTTATTTTTAAATCAGTATAATGCATTTCTTATAATTTGTTTATTTGGAATGGAATAAGTGAGAGATTTTTTTTAAAAAAAATATTAGAAGATTTTTTTAATGATCTAAAATACAAAACAAAAAAAACTTTTGCAAATTAATAGGCTGCAAAGTGCCACTTTTATTGTTCTATATACATGTAAATAAAATATCGATTTACAATGTTTGAATTGTAATGTTTAACAGAATATTCTTGGAACTGGCATTTTTGTTGCCTATTATGTTTTTAAATAATGCTTAACGCTATACAAATATGAGATGTATTAAAAGTACATATTTTTATTTCCTTTATAAATGCTTCTTAATACTTCGAGATTATTTTTTGATTGTTTGACTAAAATCAAATGCCAAGTGACACCCATTAACTTTTGGAAACAATACCTTTTGCTGGCTATAGGCACATTTTTGGATGAAAGGTTATTCTAATAAAATCTTTAAAATAATCTTAGTTATATATATATGCCTTATATTATTCGTTTGAATAACATAAAAATGCTGCAACTTGATTCGATGTTCTAAACGATTTAACGCATGTTAAGGACTATTGCCTTTACTATTGTTAAATGCAATACAAAGGAGGAAACCAAATGCGTTATCTTCATTTGATTATTTAATTTAACTTATAACGGCCGTTTAAAGGTACGTGCTTTGCTCCCAAGTGTTCCCCCATTTTAACACAGATGCTCGTATGTGGTGGATTGGGGAGGGGAGGTGAAGGAAAACGAATAAAAAGGCAAATCCTTCTCTGAAATAGGCAAATCATTTGCAAACACCGCCAAGGTCATTTTATTGCATTACAAAACCTTCGGAATATTTTTATTGGTAGCAGCGCAAAGAAAAGGACCGCCTTTCGGAAAGACGTATGTATAAGGTACCTGGAATGGTTAACGCACCGATTGAGCGAGACGTATGTATACCCCGCCGCATCTAAGGAGTGAATATGGGATTAATGATACAGTGCTTGGCATCCAACATGGTACTCGAATGATATCCAACACATTTTGTTCTATTCTGGTAGATAGATCTGTGATGGATCTTTACGCGACCTTCACACTAATCTTCTTGGAGGAATCTTTGAGCTAGAATTCGCGTTAAATCTCAGCCATCCCTCTCAAGAAGAAACCCTGATATGGAGATTAGTTTGTTTATATTAAGTAACGGTTTTTTAATGTAAGATAGAAGGAGCGGGAAACTGTTGCAGCATTACGAAGGTGAGATTTAATTGCTTTTCATAACTTGAGTTAAGAACGGAGCTTGCCATTATACTAAGTTAGTGGATTGGGAATTTATAGTCTAAGATAGATTAGGTTAAATTAAGCTGATTACTTGCGCTTGTTCACTTAGGGTTTATTGTTTTCTTTATATCACTCCTAGGGCATCCTCTTGTGGTTTAACTTGTGGTTGATTAGTGTGCTTGAATAATAAAATAACAATTATTATGGAAGTTTCTGGTCATGCTTTGTTTTCTCCCTCACCCTTAGGTAGGCAGGACGGTAAGGGAGCAACTTCAGGGGAAGTCGCTCACAGAATCACTCGTGGCCACCTTCACTATGCCTATTCATTTGTAATGATCCATATTCTCACAGATTGTGTTACAAAATAGCAAAAAAAAAGACGATCCGGTGCATCTCTCTGTGGGTCTCTTTCAAAATACAATATTTCTGCTCATCGTGTATTTCCTTCTTTTAATTCATAAATCAGGTGCATATCAGCCAAGTCGGTGTTCGTAAAACGTTTCATTCTCCTCTGCGGCTGATGACTGCTATAATGCGGATCTGTTTCCTTAAATGCTCTTGTAAACACCACCACTTGGTGACGAACGAAGACGTTTCCAACCATAATCTGCTGTGTAAATGTGGACCCATATGATGCCCCTATGTCCCATAAAAATTTGTCCAAATGAGTTTAGAGCCACATGTGTATGAAACAGGAATAGTTAACTCTCGTATTGATTGAGACATATATATATACACCGGTGGCAGTTAAGTGTTTAAAATAATATAGTTGATGATTTTAATTCCTTTAAAGATGTTGTATGCATAAAAATAGAAGGAAAATATTTAAGTTGCCATTATAATTTTTAATGCATTTAGTACTCATGCTTGGTAATCAGGAACTTAAATTATGCATTAAAATTATTTAAATGTTTGCATCCAAAAAAAATATGTATATATTTCTAAATCAATATTCAAGTCAGAATCATATTTATGCAATTCCTATTTTTTCTAACTAAAATTTTACAGAAATACTTCCTTTACCGAATGTGACTATAATTAATTCATTATTATCTTAAATAACAGAAACTGAATGGACTAAAATTTATTCTATACCTTTGGATTAAAAAATTTTTATACAATATTTTTAGAAAGAATTTATCTATGAAAAGAAATAAAATATTAATATATATGTTGTCGATCGATTTTATTCTCTCTCTCTCTCAGAAACTTTTAACAATACTTTTGAAATTCTTCTCCTATGTAAAGAAAATCATTTTCCTGAAATCTTTTCTGCATGATTTCTGATTTCAAAATATTTCTTTTATGCTCCCTTCTCGTTTTACATTTACAATTTCTTACAATAATGATCCTAACAATAGCAGTTGCTCTCAGAAATCTACGTCTGCATTCCAGATGTTAGATAAAGAGATCGTTATACTGTTAAAGTAGAATGAAACTTAACTACACGAAGTTTAAAATGCAATGCATTTCATGTTAAAGTTATTTTTTCTCCGCGCTGAAACTTTAGAACTTAGATATAGCTTCATTAAAAAGAATAGGGATGGTGAATGTGGGTTATTTTTTCATGTATCAAATATCCTTTATTTTAAGCATATCAAGATAATGCTCTTCATAGAAAACTGATTTTTTGCACAATTTGTATTCGATGTGGAAAGCTTTAATAAATCAGAAGCAAAATGTTTTTTAAAGGTCAAGATATTTCTGAAAATATAATTCCACACTAAATATGTGACCGCTGTCAATTCGCGCCCTTGTACTAATCTCTTGGTGGAATACTTTAACTTCTTTGTCCTTGAAAAAGCCTTCCGTAGAGAGAACTTTATTTGATACTAATCCTTGTGCTATTTAAACCCTAGAAAAATGAGTGTTAGAATTAGTCAAAAAGCCGTTATTAAAGTGAGATTAACGAAGTGACTATACAGAAGCCTAGGTGAAAAGTAGAAAAGGCTGCAGAGTGGAATATAGTTGACCCAGGATAGTTCTGATGAGTACACTTCCATCGAAAAACACTCAGTTAAATGCTTAACCCGGCACTTTACGCGAAGGTTATGTCATACCCACCGCTTCACTTTTTTCAAGATTCCATCTAAACCTTTTTCGGAAAATGAATAGTTTTTCGTGCAGCTGACTTTAAGGTCATATCTTTTGAGATGCCTTAGCTTATAGGCGAATTCTAAAGGTATATTTTTAGATACTGCCTCTTCGGTTATGTCATACCCTGCGCGTGAATCGCCGTTAAATTTTTAAATGAATGAGCTCGCCTTAAAATCTTTCTTATGCAATGACGTATTATTGTATATCTGATGAAAAAATGTGATTTTGAAGTTATTTAATAGATACAATATTAATAGATATATTACAACAGTATTTTCGGATGAAGAAAGACCCTTTGCGGGGATGGTGAGGACGAATCGAATGATGAAAAGTATAATAGCAAGTATGATGCTTCTATCGAAATATATCTAGATAACTAAGATGATGGAGCAATTATCGTCCTTTTATAAAATGACCACAACATAGTCAATGGCTAGAATATCTAATCGTTAGCCTATGACAATATTTTTTATGTTGGTAAACGTGGCGATAATAAATGCTCAAATTATTTCGTTATGTAGTCAGAACCACCCTACTAAGCATCGAACCAGACGCTGGTTTCTGAAGTGTTTTGGATTTCAATTAACGGAAAAAGGGTAAAAACGAGCAAGCAATGATTCTACGAAATTTTAAAAAAAAATAAATTAACGTCCAGTGAAAAAATCACTCTCACCCGCGACTAAAGGACTAAAGGAGAGTACAGACAATGTACTGAATGCCCTACTAAAAATAACAGAAAAACTAAATATATTTGAGTAAAGTGTAATAAACAAATATATGTCCTACTTTCCTTCCTTTTTCACATTTGTACGCAAATTTTAGGGTACAAACAATGTAAACACCTTTGGGTAGGAGATACTCTGCGCGTAGAGTTAAGGTCGATTTTTTCATGCATGAAGTGCCGGGTGAATTATTTGTCTTACTCTAATTTAAGATAATAAATTTCTATTACTCCCTAACTATAATTTTGATTGACAGTAAATTGATTAAACCAAATAAAACTGGTTATTTTTATAACAATGTCTGTTCTTTTGGAGTTCTAAACTTCAACTGTGACCTTAGTGCCACAACAAATATTGTTATTCATATACATATAGATGCTACAAAATGAGAAAGAAACAAAGTATTGAAAGAAATTATTTTTTAGTTGTTCTATTTTTAAAAAAAGATTGAAAAAAGAAGAGCTTTTAAGTAATTTTTACACAAATATATGTATGTAAATATGCATATTAAGAAATCTATCAAATAAAATTATTTGCTGATAGTTTTTGTCTTAGTTTAAACCTCCAAAATTTACTCTTAAACTTTTTATTTTCTCTCCCCTTATTGAAATAGTCATTATATGCTATATATTAAAACAATTTCACCTATCTACGAGGCCTATTCTGTCTAACTCAGTTTTTTTCCCTACCCAGCCAATTTTGCACTTAGAACAACTTAATGTCACAAATGAGCTTTAGTATTAAAAACCATATAAATAGTCCATGAAATGTAGAGCATATATTAGATGGGGAATATTAACACGCCTGCACTGCCTGATTGGAGTTGATTATTCTTAAACTGGACTCGCAATTTTAATAGCTTACATATGGAAAGATAATGGATGATTTATCATTGGTGAGTTCAGATATTTTATCTCAATTAAAAAATAAAAAAACAATAATTTCTTACTTCTTGTAAGGACATCTCATAATTAAGTTTAATATTAATAAGGTTGTAAATTATTGTAAAAATCAGTTAATATTTATTCCGAGTACAATGTAATGGCTTCTTAATCCCTACTGTGTTAAAATCTCCTCGTGAACCATAAAGATCAACTACGTCGTCTCCGCTACAACCAACATGAGGTGGAAGTACAGTGGAAATATATCTATACACTTCCTTCCAAAAGTGAAGATGTAAAATGCAAAAAAATCAACAAATACTGCTTTGATTGACACAAACTTTGGCAGTAAAGTAGCATATATATTTATACATAAAACAAAACCAATAATTATATACAGAAAAGAAAACAATATTAAATTTTTGTAAGTTATCAGATAATGTCATACTGAAGAAAGAATTATGTATAAAAAGAAAATAAACAGCTTAAAATGAAAAAAAGACATTAATATGATATGTGATCCCCCTCATCTGTATGCAAAGTTTGCACCTTCTGACCATGCTTTCAATTAGGTGGTCAACCACCGCAGTATTAAGCAATCGCCATTCTTCTTGTAGAGCAGTTTCCAGCTCAATAAGAGTGGCTGGAGGTGGGAAACGTGAAGATACAGCACGGCCGAGAGCATCCCAAAGATTTTCAATGGGATTAAGGTCGAACGAATATGCTGGCCACACCATACGCGCAATCCATTCACTCTCCAGGTAGTCATCGACGATGTCAGCTCAATGGGGACGAGCGTTATCGTCCATTAAAAGAAAAGTAGGGCCAACTACTGCAGCGTACAATATCACGATGAGTTCTAGTACTTCGACTCGATACCGGACAGCCGTCACAGAACTCCGTTTAAAGAATTGCAAGTTGGTGGGTATCCTAATGAAATACCTGCTCACTCCATAATGCTTCCGCCTCGGAATGCGTCATGTTCGGTGATGTTTTGGAGCGATTGCGTGTTCCTTGTTTACGCCATATCCTTATATGCTTGTCATCTGGCTCCAGAGCAAATCTTGACTCATCAGTAAACATGACATTGCCCCAGTCAGACACAGTCCAATTGCCATATTCCCGGCACCACTTTAATCGTGCCCCTCTTGATTGGACGGATAGAGGAAGACATACTTCCGGGGCATACAGTCCGTTCATATGTAATCTTCGGCGTACAGTAGCTGCAGATACAGCCTTAGCAATGGACGCTGAAACCATAGATGTCACTCTACGTTTCCGCTTGGCTACAATAGCAATATATCGATCTTCCGTGGGAGTTGTAACCCTTGGGCGACCGCCTACGGGCCTTCTGACAATTGTCTGTGTGATTTGGAATTGTTTCCATAAACGTGAAATTTCAGAATGATCAACGCCGAAGAAAAGAGCAACATCTGTGATCGACTGATTTGCTTCAATGTGCCCCACAGCACGCCAGCTCTCAGAATCTTCCATTCGTTTTCTGGAAGTCATAGAAACATGTATGTCTTGAAAAAATTTGTACGAAAGATTTAAACACCTTCTATCAGCACTTACAATCCTTTTCTGTAACCCTTCATAAAGCTGGCTTTTTATAAGACTGTCCTTTTTGCATATTTCTTTTCATGAAAGCACGATTGGCCGTTACCTAACATATTTGCATACTTCCATCTACCTCTGCAGCGAATTGCATCCTCTTCAATTTTGATTGGCTTCCGGAGATTAGCATTTTCCTCTCCGTGCTTAACTTTTAGATGTGAGTGTATATATATATATACAGAGAAAGGCGGAGATATTTTTTACAGTATCTAAAAACACCCTAGCGACTGAGATATTCTGCTTGTTCGGTGATATGTCACGCTCACCACTGCCATGGTACAATATACTGAACAGTACCTAGCAGAGAAGAACATAAGTTGCATTACCTGGTATGCTTGCCCGTATAAAATGAATATTTTAGATTAGCATGTGGGTTCTGGTGCGTTGTCTAGTAGTTTTAAATATTGAATCTTTGTTGCTTCCGGGACGACAACATCAGCCACTATGATGTGAGGTCTACCATAAATTTGTATGATGATCATGGTAGCAACTGGTTCATCCATAGACTGGAACTTAAACTTATCAAACACTTATGCAACAAATTTAAATATCAATTGAAGAGATACTTCACTTTTGAGTAACAGTAAGTGAGCTAACCTGTTTTCTCCAAGACAAGTTTATGAAACAACACTGATTGTTGTTGTACAATGTCTGTTTGAAAGTATGCCCTCTCTCTGGAAAGGAACCGCTATAAACATTTCCTATGGAGGTTTCAGATATTAACGACAAGAGACAAAAATCCTTTTCTTGTTCATCTCATGTGACTCAATACTTCTTGGTAGGTTGTATATATATAAGTACAGATATAATCACGAAATATAAAACTTTCTTACAAATGAGATACTGCGTCATAGTGTTGCTACTAGATTATAGGGTAAGTATAAAAAAATGTAACATCTCTTTAAGTTTTAAAAATTCCTATTTACACATGATTTGGCCATTGTGTATCTCACCTGGTAAGTGCTTCCTAGACTCTACAGTTTTTAAGAAAATATATATTATTTTCAAATTATTGGTATTCTAAAAAACTATTTATGTGACATTTTATTTTTTTTTCAAAATATAGAGTTTTATTTTACGGTGGAGTAGGATATATTTCAAGGATAATCGCCATAGTGTCATGAAATGAGCTACCGAAGATTTTATATTTGAACATGTTCAAACAGTTGTGAAGGAGATGGGAGATGTTATGACTTTTTAAATGGATTTATTTTACTAAAATAGGATCTTGAATTGCGGAGAAGCATCTCATAAATGATTTTAGTTAGTAGCTTATTTTGATAGTTTGATGTAAAATGTTCTGTTTTTATTGAACTAAAAGCTAAGTTTGGATTCACAATTAAAAAATAATTAGTTTCTTGCTCACCGACCCAAACGTGTACAACATTGGCTTTTTTCATCTGTTACGCTTCAAAAGACCCATAGTTTTGATTTAAATCTCACAGTGAAAATTTGCTTTACGTTAGAAAAGTGCTACAAAAGAGAAATACGACCATTCATCAAATTAGGTTTCATTGATAGATTGTTTTTGTATGAAGTGGTTTAAAACTCTTACCAAAGGCAATATATATATATATATATGAGTGTGTGTGTACTCAAATCCTATTGAGCATCGTTGGGATGTTTAGGAACAAAGCTTGAAAGGCCATCACAGAGCACTAACAAACCTTACTGAGTTATCGACAGCTTTAGCCAATATTTGGCAAGTCATTCCCGTGTAAAGTTTCCAGAAACTTGTTGAATCTTGCCTCGTCGTGTGGCAGCCATTGTCAAGGCCAGAGAAGACCCAACTCTTTACTAGGTAAGTATCCCTAATTAAGTATATATATAAATGCATATACAGTCGACTCTCGGTAATTCGAAGTATATGTTCAGCCCCTAGAAATTTTGATATTTCGAACTAAAGTAATACGTTTTGGTGTACTCAGTATTTTAAAGTAAAATATGTAGCTGGCCGGACTACAACACGGTATAATTCGAAGTTATCTCATATAACTCTCCAAATTTGAACAGTTAATTTCATGTATATTCCTGATGCAAACAGGTTGGAGTATTGCGTTGTATTGCCTCCGTTGAAACGTAGCCCCTTTGATAACCATCTGTCTGCTACCACTTTTTGATGTTTTTCGGTTCCTTAATCCTTCTTCAAGTGGGCAATAGACCAATCGCAACTGTTGTCAGCCGTCCATATCTTTCGTTTAACACGTGGCCTTGCTACACATGTGTTTCAGAAAGGATGGTTCGCTTTTGTGAAGAAGAGATGCGTGAGAACTTGTATGCTTGTATTGAATGTATACTTTTAATACAGGGCTTTTAACTCCTGTATAATATTTCTACTATATAATAAGTAATTTTAAAAATACTTTAAAATAATTTTATACATATGCATAATTGTTGTTTTATTACATAATTTTAAATTTAAATGTATTAGAAAAAAATTTATCTTCGTGTAAATTGGGAGTTTTTTCCTACCCTCTTGATAACTCGAAGTTTTTCATTGGTTCCTCCAACTTTGACTTATCAAGAGTCGATTGTATATATAAATAAAAATATAATGAAATTAACGCTTTTATTAAAGTACGTGAGGATATGTAATAGAACTTTATCGTGAATAAGTTAATAATCAATATATTTTTTACCTAGTGTTTTTATACTGAAAACATTAAAATAAATCTGATGTTAAAAATATCTTGCACATTTCAAATACAAGAAATAAGATAATAGCCAACATAGTACAAATTCTATTTTGACGTGTTGTAGTGTCATTTAATATTTATCGATATTTTAGCAAGGCTAATATGAGGGTAACTGAAATTTTTGAGATGCGCGCAGAGGAGAAATTCACAAGGAAAAAAATCAACGGTTTAATTTGGAAATACAAAATGTTTTTACACAACCGACGATTTCTTACGAAAATGGAGTTGACGCGAGAACATTATCTTTCTATGATTTTCATTAAATTTAAGACGGGATTAAATCATGACGAATGCGTTCTTTGGTTACAATTACCCTTTAGCGATAAATCTTCACGTCATGCTACTGTATTCAGATGGTTTTAAAAGTTTGCTGAGGTCGCATCTCTCTTCAGGACGAAGAACACATAGAAAGGACGCAATCGGCAGTAATCCCAGATATTGTGTCTACCATGAGAAAAATGTTATGGATGGCAATCACTGCACTTGCCAAATGATAAAGAAGGAACTTAACACTGAATCCGTACACAAAATTATTCACGAAGAATCTCACATATGGAAAATGTACTTTGTCATTGGGTTCCCCATAATCTAACTAAGCACCCAAAAGAGAAGCGTGTCAAATTCAGTAAAGAAACCCTTAAATTGCTAAATGATGGTCAAAAATTTTAAAGGGTGATGAAATATGTATATATTGTTTTTTGACGTTCCAACACTTCAAGAGAACAAATTATGGATCTTTGAAGATGATCCCACGCAAACAATGTTGAAAAAACAATGAGCAATAAAAAAATAATATATGCCGTTTACTTCAGAAGTTTGGTATTCGTCAAAGCCTTCAAGTTGGAAGGACAGAAGGCAGTGACTGCAAACTTCCAGACATTCTCCAAGAAGTGATTTTTGGGTGACTAATGCTTTACCATGACAATGCATCATCTCATACAGCTGGATTAAAAATTGAGTTTCTTGCAAAAACAAATTAAAGTGATAAAATATCTACCTTATTCTCCGGATCTAGCTATATGGGACTTTTGGTTTTTCTTTTATTAATCTAAGAAAAAACTTACGTGGATGACGTTTCCATTCAGAAGAAGAGATTATAATGTGGTATTTTTTCCCTCAATCCCATGAAATTACTTTTTTTAGTCATTTAATGTGTAGTAAATTCGTTTAAAAGTACATTGATGCTGGATGATAGTATCTTGAACACTCCTAAAATTTTTAAAAATTACTTTAAAAATCATGGCGAATTTCAAAAATTTCAGAATGACACTCGTACAGCCATGATGATTCTTTTAACAGGCTAAGTGTACGAACACTTTATAGAAAAATCCCCTTTTAAACAAAATTACTTAATTTCTTCATTAGTTTGACTTTTAATATGCATAAGTAAAAGAAAACTTTTAAATAATTGTAATAACATACCTAATAAGAAACTTTAAAAAAAATCAAATAAAAAACAATGTGTATATTTTTCTTTTAAATGTAGTTTCGCCTTTTTTGCAAACTAAAACTCGTAACTAGTGTTTATAGTATCTTCAAAGGAATACTTTTAACCATGAAGCTTACACTATATATTCTATTGAATGCAAATGGTCTCATTAAGACTAATTTCATTAAAAAATATTACTTAGTAAGAATGCCATTCCTATTTAAAAGAAATGGAATTGTCTAATTAAGAAAGTAATTGCTTAAAATAATTACAATGTACCTCATTAAATAAACTACCTCAATTTTTTTAATTGTGAATAATCATATTATTTGCCTTTTAAAAATGAAATGCGGAAATTTTAATGAACATTATAAATTCCTAAGTAATTATTATTCGCGGTTAAATTTAACGAGTAAATTTTTATTTACAAACATGTGTTTCAAGATTTTTTTTAAAGTTTTGCTGCATTTTGTTCAGAAAAAATACTGAAATAAAAAAAATAATAATGGAGTAAATTAAGTGCTCTAATGAGACTCTTGAAATCGTTAACATTTATTTATAAATTTCATTTATTATAAAAACTGTAATACACACACACACACACATCCCACTTGATTCGTTTTTCACTTTGTATTATAAATTACGGTTAATGATACAAATTCTAATTCTTAAATAATAATATCCCTGTAAATTTAGAATTGAGGTTAAATTATAAACTATGTGAAAAGGTTAAATCTATCTTTAGAGACGCAAATGTTCACTTTCATTGACGTCAAATTTCACTAAGGATATCGGTCATTTTCTCTTGCAGCAGGGTCTCTTGAACTTGATTTAAACTTCAATGCTCCAAGATGATTGTTAATAACAACAACAACTGTTATTTTTCAAAATGTTATTTTTAATAGACATGATATGGAACGAAATAAAGCAATTTTGCATAATCCAATAGAAAACGATAAGGATATTTGTAATTTTTGCTATGCATGGATAATTCTAAAATGAAAAACACGTGATTAACCTAGAAATTTTCAACATACTGGGTAACTTTTTATTACGTTTAAAATTTTTCTCGTGTGGGATACCTTAGTTAGAATAATAAATAATTATTTGTTTGTAAGTTGTATAAAGATACACACTAATTAATAGCATACAGAAACACACTTCACTCATCATAAATTATTATAAATGTGTATAGTTTCCTCATGTGTATATTTAAGGCTTAAAAATAAACAAAAA
>BMAO01007019.1:0-22491 GCA_019973975.1 Trichonephila clavata | reverse complement strand
AAATCTGCTTTATCCAACAGATGGCGTTGTTTGCAACTCGGATGACGTCATAAAGATAACTTTGTTTTCTGGAAACCTATCGTTACTATAGCAACGGGGTGTGGTTTAGAAATGATTGACAGATGTAGTCGTATGAGAGCGCATGCGCTCTTTGAAGAACCAGATCGAAGAGAGGAAAAAGTGGAGGGGGGGTGAGGAAAGAAGGGAAAGAGTTTTCTACAAATAGTTTCAACGTTTGAATAAGGTTCTGTCACTGCCGCACAAAATTGGGTGCGGAGACATTTTTTTTTTGAAAGCCGTGCTAGTGGATAGGTATCAAAATGTGCATTGCACTTCTAAGTATATATAGTTCTGGAATCTACTCAAAAATACATTTTTCTGCAGAAATGATGAGGCTAATCAGTCTAGATTTGTCGGAAAACATAGGATATATTTGCTTAATTTGGGTATAATTATTATGTGAGTTTTTCCCATTCATATGGAAAATAATTGAGTGTAATGCACTTGATATTTTGTCACATGAATTATTGTATTTCAGGGTAGGCCTTTGAGTACAACATTTTTGAGGTAATTCTATTGTAGAATTTTACTGTTTCCTAGTTTCGGATGACATTTATCCCTTTTTGTGGAAATTGGTATTGTAGTTTAGAAATCATGTAATTAATTTCAACTTTTCTATAAAATCATCGTTATAAGGCTCCGGATTTTTAGGAAAAAACGTTCAAATTGTCTCTTGACAAATACGTCTACATTGTCTTAGGTATCATAAACAATGCCCATAAGATTAAGAAGGAAACGAAATATGGGTGGGGGTTTTAATTTTTCGACGAAGAATTTGGTAGATCTTTATTTGAAATTTAGAAAAGTATTTTTTTTTCGAGTTTTAGGGGATATATTTGTTTTATTTATCTTTGTTACCTTTATTTATTTATCGATCTAATTCTCTTTGTTTGATAGAAATATGCGAAATTTTAAAAGTTTCTTTCTGCTCATATCTCTTAGATACAAATTGTATTTGAAATTGTCATAGAAGGATGCTTATTATGGAAATAAAGTTTCGATTTGAATCTTTAAAAAGAAAATGTCATTTTTCTTAGAAAATATTAACTAGAGCACTTTTTTGTCAGTCCTTTTTTAACAGCATTCCATTTCTTGTTTTACAAATTAATGCTATTTCCAATCAGGGGCATAGTTTCCGCGTATCAATGATACGGGGCCCCAAGCTTTGAGGGCGGGCACCCAAACGTGTAAGCAAAAAATCGCAGGGTCGGCCTTAGGGAGTGCCCTCAAGGATGATACAGGGTCCACTCAGGACCAGCTCCACCAGTGTTTTCAATACTCATGAAAATGTGACACAAATTTCACAGCCTTCAATTAAATTATTATATTCATTGAATTAATTTTCAAGCTAAGATTCCTTTTTTTATTTCCTACGTGCAACGTTTTCAGAATATTTATTGTATATAGTCTGCGTTTGTACTCTCATAATGTTATTTTTAGTGTTTATAAGCGGAGATAAAATCGGTGCATTTTTGTGATCGGCTCTTTTTATTTTGAATTTTTACTGCTTTGATCTTTCTTCTAGTGACACGATTGCGATGCTTAATTTCCCCAGAGGAGCGGTGTGGAGACAGTAGGCGCTTTTGAAATCTGATGTTGCTATCAATTTTTTCATGAAATTATCTTAATAAGACTCATGATTTACAGAGGAAGTTCTTCAGTGAATTCACGCAGCATGTTTTTATGATTGTTGTCTTGGATATCAATAAATAAAGTCCATCGGGCTAAGAAGAGGGAAGGGATTTTAAATTTTTTGAAGAAAAATTAGTATATTCTTCAGTTGGGACTTGAGGAAAAATATAATTTCCGAAGTTTTATTTTTGTAGAGAGAAGCTAGTGGAGGGAGACGATAATATATATATACGTGTATATTTGAATATATAATATATTTATATACGTGTATATATGTAATATATATAATATAGTGTAATAAAAATGGAAGAAACCAAAAAAGTCAATGGACTAAAAAGGATACCTATTATGATTTCTAAAGCTGTTACTGAATTAAGACCAGCAAATTTGGGTTATATATCTATCTATATATATAAAGGAGAAAAGCGACTCACTGACTGACTGACTAATCACGATATCTCCGGAACTATTCAACCTACAGATATGAAAATTGGTTTTTAAACTATTAGACGTACAGTCCTTGAAATTTGGTAAAAGATTCCTTTCGCAGAGTAGAGAACCGCTACAAAATGGATTTTCGCGAAAATTAAACCACAAGTTTCATTTCGGGGATTAAGGGGCGTAATGGATATAAATATTTCCGTTTTTTACTATTATACCTAACCTGCTTGAAAATTGGTGGGCATGTTCCTTTCATGGAACAGAGTTCCATTAAAACGAAACATTAAACGAAAATAACCCAAGGAGGGTTGCGAGAGGTCACGGGGAATTATGGGAAAAAATCCCGTTTTTGAATTGTTAGACCCACATACTTGAAATTGGTTAAGCATGTTTCTTTTGTTGAACAGGGATCTACTAAGAATGTATTTTAGGAAATCAACTCCTGGGGGAGCATGGGGTTACTGGGGTGTATTGACACAAAAAAATTTCCTTTTTTCGAAATACAAGGTCTATAATAGTGGAATTTTGGTTTGCATTTTCCATTTGTTAAATTGAAATCCGCTAAGAACAGTTATATTGGAGAACGTTTCTCAAACGGAATTACGGTAGGAATTGGATAATAAAAACTTCGTTTTTACTCTATTAGACTTAGACTTAAAATTTGTCTTGCATGCTTACTTTATGGAGTAGAGTTCCACCAAAAATTGGTTACGCGGAAATCCACTTGGTTATAGGGTACGAAGGTACAAACATCCTTCTATACTTCAATTCTTAAAATTTTTAGAAAATACAAATTAGAAGTCCTGTTCTTTTTTTATATCAAGAGTCGAGAGTTGACAGGTATATATATATATATATTATATATATAAACAGTATATATTTATAAAACGTCATGAAATACCCAGCGAAGCGGGCGGGTAACGGTTAGTATATATATATATGTGTGTGTGTGTGTGTTTTGTAGCAACTTTTAAATTCCGGTTTTTTTTTCTCCTTGTCTTATACTATGGTTGGGCATGGTACGCTCTTGAAAAAATAACGGATTGCTTTAAATATGTTACTAGTTTGAGTAGTGATGTTAAGGCTACACAGTGCCCGTTTTAAAGACAGTAATATTAAAAGTAATTTGTGTTTTCTTTTTAGATTATATTATTAAATTTATTCTTCAAATAAAAAAATTTTTACCGGTCTTAATTTTAAAAATTACAAATTTTTCTTGTAAAATACTCAATTTTTAAAGTTTTTTAGTTATTTTCAGTGATTTCTGTTTCTTAAGATTATTGAGAACAAAAGTTAGTATGGATTTGAACATTTCAAACTAATATTCCCTACTAAAAATTCCTTGTTGAATTTTAATAATTATTTTTACAGCTATGGAAAAAATATCAAATTTTTTAAAACTATTAATTTAAGATTTTTAGAAAAAATAACTAGTGCTCTCAGACCGAAATCCATACTAACTTTTAAAGAACATATATATATAAAAATTCTACAAAAATTTTTCAATATTATCTTGAACAGAAAAAATCCTTGGGAGAAATATATCCTCAAAATTGAAAAGTCTGAGAAAAACACAGTTAGTTTCTAAAGGCATAAAACAAAAATTAATAATGCCTCTAAAGATCTAATTTAAAAAAATGTTTTTATCCAAATTATGTACACTGTATCAAAACACTACTTTAATTAAATATGTTATATGCGGATATATATTTTTTATATTTAAAATATGTTTTAGATAAAATTGATAGCATTTGTTATATATATACCAATGACAGAGATTACTCAGCCTAATCTTATCATGATGCTTTCAAAAAAGTTTTGAAACACTTATAAAAATAATAATGATACAAACTGAAATTAGAAACCCTTAGGTTTGTACGTATAACATCTAATTTTTTCTCAGTTTTAAGTCGGTGCAATTTAAAAAGTTTGATTTTTATTACATGACTTGAAATTATTTTACTACAGTGTTATAATACATTTTGTAATATCATAGATAAATTCAATTATATTTGTGTATACGGAATACTTGAACTCAATAAAGTCTCATTGTAGTATCAGCTGAAAAAAGGCTGATTTTAAGTCATATAATTTTCAGTAGTATTCCACCTCTTCCAAGTATTGTCTTTTAGTAACACAAGAATGTTTTGAGCCCGGCAATTTCTCAATAGGAAAAAATTAATGAAAGCAAAAATGCTTCTAATGTTTTTAACTATGTGTAAAAACACAAATATTGCTCTTTAAAAATTAAAAACCTCGAAACATAACTGAACAGAAACGATTTTAGTAGTAAAAGTAAGAGTTAATAGCCATTTCACTGAACGAACCGATTATTCTCCCAAATATCTCTCTTTATATACAAAAAAATTTCATGATGCTGTAAAAAATTTATTTCAAGGTTTTTTTAAGGTGAAGTTAACAAAAGAAACTACATCTTTTTTACAGAATGGAGCAAACTCACAGTTTGGACAAATTTACATTTATGATAGGGAGGCTTTGCATGAACGTGCAAAAATAGTTAAACGTGACGATGTGTTACAAATTTTACAGCCAATTATGAAGAAAAACCGTATGAACTACATAATACAAAGGAATTACAGTTTTACAATTTGAGCTGTGATAGAGTTGCATAATTTGTACAATGGGAGTTGGTCCGCCATTAGGCAGATAAGGGGGGGGCAGTACCTCCTTCCAGTTTTTAATTAAACTTTTAAGAATGGAAAAATGCTTTAAAATGATTGCTAAACTAATCACTCTCTCTAAACTGTCGAATATTGAGATTGTCAACTCTCAGAAAACTTCAAATATATTAAAAACTGATTGGTTATCAGACCCCCTTAACCTTTTCAATAGAATTTTTGCTATTCCTGGTGGGCGCTGTAGCTTAGTGGTTATGGTCACGAGTTCATGTCTGGAGTGTCATGGGCTCAAATCCTGTTGCCACTAAAGACCCTCCGTGTAGATGAGGCCATTCCTCCCATTTATGTGGTAGTTAGGAAAGAGGGATGCCAGCTCAGGTGTCATTCTCGTTACTCGACCTAGGTTGAACATTACGAGGTTTGTGATCAATAGCCCTCTTGTTGCTTTATAGAGCGACACTAATCTCTCTTCTTTCTTTCTTTTGCTAATCCTGCTCCAGGCACATAAATTACTTTAATAAACCCTGTAAAAATTCTCATTTATAGTTAATCTTTCATCTTCAAAATTTACATATCTAATATTGATTGAATTTTTTTCCAAATGGGAAATTTAAGAGTGCAGTCCATTTGTACGTAGCTGCTTTAATTTCGGAAAGGACTTCCTTTCCAAATACAAAAATAACTTATTTTTGAGATCTGTGCATAATTCTCTGTTTTACGAATTTTTTATTCTGCTTATGTGATCCATTAGCACAGAGTAGTAATTACTTAACAATTTGATTAAAATTTTCCATTATATTCCATTACATTAAAACTATTTAAATGTAATTTTATAGCAAAAACATGAAGAAAAATTACATTTTCAAAACATTCTCTTTTCATGGAAAATACTTCTATGTGATATTTTTTCTATGTATATATAGTTAGGATTTTTCTTTACAGAGCCTGAATTAAGATTTTTGAAACATTCAC
This sequence comes from Trichonephila clavata, assembly GCA_019973975.1. Lineage (NCBI taxonomy): Eukaryota > Metazoa > Arthropoda > Arachnida > Araneae > Nephilidae > Trichonephila > Trichonephila clavata. The sequence goes on along the minus strand of BMAO01007019.1, from coordinate 16,747 downwards.
ATTATTTTTAGAGTTACTATTGAAATAACAACCAGGCTTCTTCATAAATCCACTTCTAAATTATATCTTCTAAAAAGTCCAGTTGAGGTAGGGATTCTTGGGAGCTTCCTAAATTGAATAACAAAAACTAAACTTTCGTAACATCAAGAATTATTTTGAAGATTGTTGAATTTTAGATATCCATAATAATAATGTTTTTGATAAATTTTACAACTCGCCATATTGACATCAATATGAGTATTGTAAAGTTTTCATATGCAAGAGTATATTTTTTTTATTCTTGATTATTTTAGGGCCCCAGTGCATAGCATCCATTGACCACTCCCTGCAGAAGAGTTTTCAGTCTGGTTGAAATGACTATTCTACAAATGTTTCACTCACTAAGAAAGTATACACCCCACAATAACCCCCTTTCAGTCCCAAAATAGATTCCAATCGCCTCCCCCTGAAATAAACAGCTATCCTGTTCATTCCCCCCCCCCTCGTCAACCTTATCTCAAGGTCACTTGACCGTTTCATCTTGGAAACAAATTGACAGAACTTCCTTCTTTCATTCCAACGAAGAGGGTCCCCTCCCTAACAATGACGTCATCTCATGACGTAGTCTAGGGTTACTTTAATTCTCTTACCTCCTCCCCCTTTCATATAAAAAAAAAAGCAGAATTAGTGTTTCTGAAATGATTAAAATCATTATTCATGTAGCAAAATATTCTTTTTCGTAAAATAAAGTATTCTTAATGTGTATTTAAGCAGTTTATGCTCAATTTTCTTCTAAAGTAATGTTTTAAAAGTTTTGTACGTAGATTGCATACACGTGGCGCCATCTGCAGTCATTACAATAAAGCTTGCCAAACATGGCGTCCGAGCATTTTGGAAGCAAAGATATATGTATTTTTCGTAATTTAAAAATTTTCTAGACCATTTCTGACATTCTTACATTTCAAGGTGGATTTATATGAGTAATTTACGTTCTCAACAAAAGTTTCATATCCAAATAATGTGATTTCATTAAGTTAAAGTACCCTGACCTTTTCAGTGCATTTAGAAGTCCACCTTAAAGCAGTATTCAAACTTTTTTGGCTCACTGAACCCATAAAGCAGCTGGGTTTTTTCATGAAACCCCATTTCACACTTAGAAAAATATATCATAAATTAATATTTAAAGTAGATCAACATGCTATACATACTTACATAAAGGCAATTGAAAAAGTATTGTTTGTTATTAAACAATTTTAATATAATTTACACTTAATAACATTAATTTATGATCAGAGTGTCTCTTATACATTATATTTAGTAGCTGGGATATGTGCTTGCATTTTTTTACTCAAACTGTCCAAAGTCTAGATCTATTGAAATTATCTGCAGTTGCATTTTATATTTTGTATTTAATTTATTTGTGTATTCTGTCATTGTTGCTACATATGCTGATGAATATTTTTCACTTAAATACATTGTTCTGAATGACAGTAAAATGTTTATAGCTGTGAGAGAAATCCCCTGTATTCTGCAGGAATTTAAAATCTAAAATTTAGGAGCTGTTCTTGATTCACGTTGATTTAGATTTTGATGTTGAATCTGTTGATAAATTGTTTCCTCTCCTTCAATATATGTATTTTTTTTCTGCAAATGAAAAAAAAAAAGTGTATTCCAAAACTATTTAGTTTTGTAAATCTTTACACTAACAAGTATAAAATAATTTCATGGAACCTGAGTTAGTAAACAATAGAATATTCACAATCTAGTATGTAGAGCATTTAAAAAAATAACTATTTTAATATTCTTTTATTACATTATGATAAAAGTTTTAAAAGTATTGCAAAATAAATTTATATATTATGTATGGATAAAACATTTTCAGGAATGAGCTTTAGACACTTGTGGTTATATAAATTTCATAGAGAACATGAATCCATTTTGCATATACATTTGTAATTTTCTTTTTGATTTTTTAATTGTGACTCATGGAACACTTGGGTATGCCTCAGGGAAACCAAAGGTTCTGTGGAACACAGTTGGAAGACAAGTGCTTTAAAGTAACCATATGCTAGAGCTTATTACTTTAAAATGACTTTATGACACACCTCCAGTTCTAAAAATTGTAGGTTAAACTAAAATGTGCTCTAATTTTAGAATTATATACATAAAAAAAGCATCTGTGAATATTTTCGGACTTGGAATTTGCTAAACTTAACTGCTTTTTTTTAGAAGTTGTAAGGGATGATAAACAAGAGACTATGATCACCATGAAATGAACATTTCAAGTAAAGTAATTGTTGATAAATTACCTTTTTAGAAGCATAGTAAACATTTGTTTGCTTCTTCTGTTTGTTCCAAAATTTCTGTATGGGGAACATTTCTCTGTAAATTTTGAGTTTGTTCCAATAATTAGCAATCCAGAACATTTTTCTGATAATTTTGAAGGTATTACATTGTGTGCTGTCCAACAGGTTGAATTATTTTAAGTTTTTGAATGATGATCATCTTGTTGAAGATTCAGATGCTTAGAGTTTTTCTTCTTTCGTTCCTGGTTCACTTTCATGTTATATCAATACTTTGAATATTTCTTAACTATTCAAAGTATTTATTGAAATTTAAGTTCTTGTTTGTCTCTCTGATTCTGTTTCAAAATAAAAAATGCTGTTTTTCAAAGCAATATAATCAATGTATATAATAGATTTTGTTTTTGATTTGTTGAGTATATCTGCCTGTTCATTCCAAATTTTTAAACTTCTTAGAATCCAAAGAAAAGCAATCCATTTAAAATTTAATAAAAATTGAATAAATTGTTTCTATTATGGGGAGTAACAATCTAAATACAAATAGATTACATAACTAACTTAATAAACATAATTATTAAATTTGATAGCTTCTTTTTGATTCTGTCAAATTATCTACAGCTTGAAAACAGCCACTACTTCTGCCATGAAATTGTAACTGGAGTGATACTCTGTATGTGGAAAATAATTCGTTCTAGGAGAATAACTGCATTTTTAGTTGTTAGATATGTTGATTTTTAAAGCATCCAGGCTATTTTTAATAAAATTTTGGATGCTGTGACTAATAACTTTGAATATTTTGTTAGTGAGAACTGGAAACTGAACTAATTATCAGGAAACAATATATAAAAAAAGTGTAAATAATGGAAATGTCATTATACGTTTTGCCTATTAATATCAATCTGTTGAGCATGTTGGAGATATTGTTTTATCTCTCTCAATGATTCTTAAATTTGTTATCATGGGATCTCTGAACTACTCCGATGCTCAAAGCAGAAAAGTTTTTATCAGTTTTTGTCATGTGAAAAATTCCTATGTCTTTTGATTTTGCTAAGAGAATTATTGCTTGGCTAATTCTGTTGTTGTTGTTGCTTCTTATGCCACCTGTCTGACGTAGTCAGATCGAGGCCCACGCAATTCATCTGACTCGAAATTCTAATTCTAAAGGAAGGCATCTTCCTGCCTTCTTTTGATGCCATTCTTTTAGTGCCTTGTGATGGTCTCAATTTAATTGAAAGAACTATTGTATTATAGCAATGGGCTCCATATGGTTATCAGACCACATATTTGTGAGTAACAAGTATAATGTATATATGTTTATATCTTTTATTATAAATTTTTAAGTTCTCAGACCGTAATGTTTATGTATCATACCTTTAAGATTTAATTTTTAAAACTTTGCCTTTTCATTTAATGATTGAGAAAAGCATTTTCATTTTACTGAGAAAAATATACATAAAAGTATTTGATGGGGGAATTACTGTGAGATTGAGATGCCAACGGGCACCATATTCTGGAAATGAAAATTTTCTATTTGATAGAAGGGTTTTATAAGGACTTGAAGGGAATTTCTGATATCTGTACCATTGGGAAACTCTTTCTCTGGTATCTTGTAGTTTTTCATAAACTTTGCCAAGAGATTGAGAGTTGGAGGTAAAGATGATAGCATAAGTTAAGCACTCAGATCTTGGTTTGTAAGTGCCAAAAAAAATTCTTGTTAATTGTTTTAAAAAATTACAGACAGCACACTGCTTTGAGATAGACACCATTCCAAAAATTTGTAAAAGGAAAAACAGTTGAAGTTGTTTTTTATTGATAATAACTATATTTAGTTCAGAAATCTGGAAAGCTTTTCCAAGGTTGTCATTTACTTGGGAAATGTAATGGAATGTGATTTAGGCTAAAAAAAATATTTGCTTATATTTGTGTTCGATATGAGAAAATATTTAATATTTGCTCTTCTTTGTTATTTAGTAAATTTTTAAAGGTATGGAAAGTTTTTGAGTTTTTGTTGTGTGTTATTACTTTCACATATGCTATACCGGATTTTCTTTGCTATCCATATGTAATGACAAAATTTGCTTACATGATGTTTAATCTATAATTGTGAAAAATCTCTTCTGATTGATGATATTATTGTCTGAGTTATTGAAAAGCGTGCATTTTTCTCACTTATTTGCCACTACTGTTATTTTCAATACATATTTTTTTATGTCCTAGTAAGGAGAGCCATAATAATTGGGCAGTGATTGATCACTTTAAAAAGAACATCTGCAATTATGCAATAATTATTGTCATAAAGTAAAATTATGCAGCATTAAATCTAGTATGAATTTATCAACTCAAACACTTTTGTATTTTAGTACAGTTACAGTCACTTTAAAAAAAATTCAAATCTACCTTTCAGCAAAATCAGATGTATTTTTACATCATATCGAATGATGATTGGCAAAAAAAACTTTCTAAAAATGAGGATGAAATGTGATAACACTACACAAAAAGATTTTATTAATGAAATATTAAGTTCATGAAATTAGTGGAATACATAAAGAAGGGAGGTACTCAGCATCTCCTCATACCAACAGATTTTTAATTTTTAGCATAAATATTGCATATCTGGGTGCTTGCATCAATATTTTTAAAATATACCCCCCCCTCCCCTTTCATAAAAGAAGTCTGTGTGCACCACTGCATGTGAGTATAAATATTAATGATATATAGGAAATGTTGCAAGTATTAGTTTTGATTGTCATTATATCAAGGGCCTGCACTTGTGAAAATAATGCAAACTTGTTTAACAGGGATTTTACTGCTATAGTAATTAATAATCCTTTTGATTTATATTGTCTGTTAGTTCTGAAAAGGCTTTCGATGGCAAATTCAATTGTCATATTTTAGAAAAGTTTCTAGGTTGATTTTGAAATATACTTGTGAAAAAGATAAGAATATCAAATAAAACTGTGAATTATTTTTAAATTTACTGCATATCAATTGTAATAAAGACTTAATGTTAAATGAAGAAATAAGAAATGAAAACCCTTCTTAAAAAAATTAATAACTTTTTTAATAAATGGGGAAAAATTTTCTTACTACAAAATAGGAGGGAATCTAAAAATGGTATTAAAATATAAAATAATACATATTGTTTCCACACACACATTATTTATATTTATACACATTGATTCAATAGGCTTTGATATTGGAGAGGTTGATTTTTCTTTTATGCTAGGAAATATAGTTGTCTGGTTTTCCTCAAAAAAGCATAACTATTACTTTCATTAGGTTTTTTATATGGATTCTGTTAGAAGTTGAGATTGAGTTTCTAATCTACTTAAAGAAGTATTCTATATTTTTTCAAATTTATTTATTAAAATATTTTAGAATATTATATAGCAGGGGTCAGAGCAACTTATGGCAGTCATGTCACATGGGGCAAGTGGTACAATTCTCAGTGGCACTCTGCACTATTCTACAAATTAGTCAATTTTTGAGTGGTTGGAAATTGATGAATTTGTAATGTACCTTTTTGACAAACATCTTCAGAGTTATGGATATTTAAGGAATTACATAAAATTCTGAAAGATAACTGTAAAGATAAATTTACAGCTATTTTGTAAATTTTTGAATGTCCTTGCTGGAGAAATTTAATTGTTTGAAGCAAGAAAATTGCATGTACTCTGCTTTATGCTTTTGGTTCTACATATCTAAGTAAAAATTCTTCCCTCAAGTGAAAAATATTCAGAGTCTGCTAAGAAATTGTTCAACAAGTGAATGCTTAGAATCATGTAAAATTGAAAATCACAAATTATAACCCTGCTATATGAAAGTAGAGTGGGTCAAACACTAGATTCGCATTAAAGTTATTATTTAACTATATGAAGAGAAATACTTATATTTTATGTTGTCTATTTCTTATTTTTATAAATATGTTTAAAAATACATAATATCTACAATTTTAATTTTTTTTATTTTTGTTGAAGAAATAGTTATATTTTAAGGTGTTTATTTTCATCTTAAGAAATATCTTTAAATGATACAAAATTAATATACAATAAAACTCTAAATCTATGTTATTGACTTCTATTCTCTAACTCAACATGCATAATCATAGGAATTGAATTGTTTCAAAAATGTCCTATGTGGGACGCTGAATCATATATGTAATTTGGTGTGGCATACCACAGTTAAAAGGTTGCTGACCCCTGTTATACAGTAATCTTCAATATAATTGAATAGTTTTCTATATATTAGCAGCACCTAATATCCATTTTATTTTTCTCTTGAGTTATATGCTATTAATTTTTAAATTTGACTTTTTACTATGAGATTTAAAGAATAAAGTGGAGAGTTGGAAAGATTTTCTCTTACATATTTAAAGTAAATTGTAATATTATTACACTCATGAATGTGATGCCCTGCAATACATGTGTTTACTCAGATTGTATCTCTTATAAATAATTAAAACATTTATTGCACTATTTTGGTTTATCAATAGAATTTTGCACATATGGAGGTTAACAATCTATAAAATTTTCCAATAATGTTGTATATAAGACAGTTATCAGTGCAGAGGATAGTTTTTGATGTGCTATCGTTTTCTCAAAATGTTTCATTTCTACAAATCAGAAGTCATTGATATCTTGTAATTCTGTGGTAAAATATCATAAAAATATATGTATTATATGAGAGTTTCAAATAAAAGATATTTTTTCTGACATATATTTTCAGCAGCTGTATTATTGATTAATTTTTCTGTAGAAATGATAAAAGTAGTGTGAAAAGTAGAGAATTTTTTCCATGTACATGTAAACAAAATTTTAATTATGTTTTCATGGTCATGCTTTTATAATGAAGAAATAAAGAATTCAATGGGTTTGTTTCACATATGTTTGACTTTTTTTAGAAATATAAAAGATAAATTCTAGTTAAATATTGATAACTGATATTTTTATTGTATGGCTGTGTAATACTAGTTTCTTATTTGTAGAAATTCAAAAAAAAAAAAAAAATAACCATTATTAAGTAAGTAATTGGAATTGTCTTCCTTCATTATGGAGGAATTACAGGCAGCATTTATTTTAAAATTATGTTAAATGACTTTAATTCCCTTTTTCTAAAGCATGAAAATCGTAGAAGAGTTCCACGTACTCAAGTTTTTATTAAAAGAAAATAGAAAAAAGAAATCTAAAGCAAAAATATGTAATATATTTTAATGCAAATGTGGTAATTTACACAACCCTCTACTGTGTGTGTGTAGCTGACAATAATCTGACTATTGTTAGATTTGTTCTGATTATTGAAATCTTAGTAAATTAATTCTTATGTAGAAATCCTTATACTAATTTTTGTCTTGTTATTACATTATTAAAATGATTTTTTTTTTTAAAAAATTAGAATGATTCTAACAATATTTTTGTGATTTTTTTATACCTAAATCATGTTTTAAATTTGTAGTGTAACACAAATATTAATTGACATTATAATAGGTCATACATCAATGACTAATATATTTCACTATTGACTGCAAAATTTATCACAAATTTTACTTACAAATAGAGTTGCTTTTCAGTGATGGTGTACAAAAAGGGAGGGGAAGAGCTAAACTCCCTCATTGATGAACAAATTTTCATTTTTTACCATAGAGATTACCTCTTGGTTCCATGTATGGTTTTTTTTTACAATGTATCCCCCTCCCCATAAAAAGGTCTGTGTACTCCACTGCTTTTCAAAATGAATTGGTTCAAATTAAACCTTTTTTAAGGAGGCGCATTAAATTTATGAAATTTTATTTATTTTTTTAGTGATGAAGAAGGAGCACAAGAGCTCAAAAAATTTCAGGAACGATTTTCTCCTCAAAGTTTAGCAGTAGGACCAGACAGTTTGGAAAGCAAACCTGATTGCAATATGCTTTGCTCAGAATCATCAAATGATGCATTGGAAACTTCTTTCAAAAAGTCTTCATGTGTTCTGCCAAATCCATTGATGCAGAATTCTAATAATTGTTATAGCTTAAACAGTATATTCAATGATTCTGCATCTCTTACACTGCCTAATTCATTACATACTCCTAGTGACAATTGTAATGTATCAACAAATGGAAGTTTTTCTGCAAAAGATCATTGTTTTGCAGAAAGCAAGTTTTCTTATATCAGTAATCAGCAACAATTTGTGAAAGTTGAAAATTTGAGGATAAATTATTTAAATCAAGTGAATCATTCGAAATTTGCTGGTGCTGCCAATATAAACAATTATGATAAAATTGAAAAAATGGAGATATGCTCTTATGGTGAAAGTGATAATCATATTGAAAACAAATATGTTATTGAACCTGAAAAGTCTATTTTGCCTGTATCAATTAATTCTCTTAAACAGACTCAAAATATAGATTTAGCTCAATATTCTCATGATTTTATTGGAGATAATATAAATAGTTATTCTTCTTGCTATTTTGATGTAAAAACTGAGAGTTCAAGCCATGTGATTGAAAAAGAGGTAGCTTTTCCATCAACTCCCCTAATGTTAAACATAGAGCTCATGATTCATATACTGAAATGCAACTTATGGACACATACAATATGCACAACAGTATAGAAACTAATGAAATGTCATCTCTAAAGCCAGTTGACTGCCATTCATTTAAAGAAATTTCTTCTGAATACAATTCAACTTATTCAGATCTTTACCCTGCAGATATGTACAGTTACAAAATAACAGAAAACTCATTTCAGAAAAATCTATACCTTCAAATGATCTGCCAAGTATGAGCTCATTAAATGTACCTTCAGTGAAGGAAAATTTAATCAGTCACTCATATTATCATAACAATGAACCAGTTGGAATGCCTGGAATTGATTTCATTCATAACCATGTTAACATATCTAATAATGGTGCTGGTAATGTTTCTTCATTTAAAAGTACTACTACCCCAAATGGTTTTTCATCTGAAGAAGTTAATATTTATGATAGTAATTCATATAATAATAATATAAGTAATCATAATGTGTTTGAATATCAAGAATTAAATGGTCTAAAAAACAATACCTTAAAATTTACTGAAAATAATCTTTTACTGAAAGAAAATTATTCAGATTTTTCTGATGGTCTTTCTGTTCAGTCATCAGTAAAAGATAAATGGGACTTGTTGAATAATTTGAGTTACTCCAAGGAAAAAAGTGGAAGCTTTGTGACTACTTTTAATTCCAAAAATACCATTCAGCGGAAGGATAATGGGGTACAATATCCTTCAAAAATGCTAATTGAAAAAAGTCACCCTCATCATCAACAGATAAATCAGTCATGTAATGTAAATTCATCTGTAAATCAGGAAAATAATTTTGATGCAAATATTAATCAAGTCTTATGTAACGAGCTTGATGTACTTTTTGAGAAATTACCTGTACCCAAGCAAAATGAATGATTTTTTGAACCACAATGATTTATAAAAAATTATTATGGATGAATTAGGTGTGTATAAATACTTTATTGTTCTATATTTTTCATATTCAGATGTTTTTGTTAACATGACAACAACAAAAAACAAGATATCAGCCATTTTCAATAATTTGTAATTAAAAAAATAATTATAGAGTTTCTTATCAAAGGCATTGAGCTTCAGAAAGATAAAAAAATATAGCTATCTTTATTTTCTGAATGCATTCTTTAAGTTATTATATAGTTTAGCAATTAAAAGTATACTGAAACATATCTCAAAAATATTTCAAAATGAAATGTTACAATTAGATGTAATTTGTATATTATAATTTATAAATAATATTTATCTGTGATTGTCTGTTGAGAGCTTTAATAAAAAAACAATTTTTAAATAAATTCATATATATTAAAGGGGATATAATTTTCAATATTTTTTTTTTAATATTCACTCTTTAAATTTTAGGCATTTTTAAGTACTTCTCTGCACAAAGTCCCCCCCCCCCATTATTTATCAATAATGCGACCATTTTAGTATTAAATGAAATTAATGTTATTAAACTAGATAAAAATGTATGGGGGTGGAGACCATAAATTATCATTCATATGGATGTTTAAATTTCTTAAATTTTTAAGTTGTGAAAAAAATTAAAGAATTATTCAAGTTAATTTTTTTCTCGTGTCATCTAACAAAAACATGGAAATATGACTTTAGGTATAAGTAAAATGTTACATTTTTCACTCTATGATACCAAACTTTTATTTATTCTTTTAAATTTGTGTAAAAATGTTCAATGCCTTACTATAATAATTGTATCTGTCTATTGCAATATTTTTGAAAGGCACATATGTGTATTTTACTGTGGGAAGACATTTGAATTTTTTTACTATGTGCTATCACTAAGAGAAATATGATTAATATCAGTGGATTATAAAAAATATTTTTTAAATGCCAGATCCACATTAAAAAAAGGAGTGAAATGATATAGGTCAGTGAGGAGAAGATTTAATTATAGAGCAGTATAATGCTTTTATTACAAAAGTGGTAATTCGTTAAAACAAAGTACCAGAGGTGATGTATTTTTAAAATATTTCAAAGTAATTGATAAGAGGGGGGGGGTTATATATAATCATCATTGTGAATATTACATAATAATTAAATATTACTTCATCTAAAAAATTGTGCTGTATTTAATTTTGTAAGACTAGAAGTTTTTAGCTTATTTCCACAGTTATATTGTGACTTTTTTTGTATGAATGGATAAATCATGAAACTGTACAAAGGGATTCTACTATCTACATCATGACAATTTCATGTTTCTTTTTTGTCTAAATAGAAGGGTACCATTTAATGTAAAGTAGCTGTATCATTCATATTCAGTTGATGTTGATAAATGTGTGTCATACATATTTCAGGCATTCTCTCTCATGATGCATATTAGTTTATATTGTACATTAATTATATGATTGTTGCAGTTATATATGTATTTGTTATATGTGTGGTACTCATTTTCATATGACAGTAGTTTATGAGGTTTTAGTGTAATAATGCGGGCACAAAGTTATCTGCATTATATTTCTGTAAAAGTATTTTATAACTGATTTTTTTTTTCCCCTTAAAAAATATGAAAAGTGAACATGATGGGTGCTGTTCTGATGGAATAAAAAAAAGACAGCAGTTTTTTTTCCTAATATATCTTGTTCATGATTTATTTGACTACTGAGAGTTCTGTTAAATATGGACTGATAAACGTGTTCTGTAATGGAAAGAAAGATCACAGAAAAGATTCATACTCTTTAAGTCAGAATTATAAAGTATAGTGACAAAGGAAAAGTTTATTTAAGCAACAAAGTTTAGTATATATTTGGTTGAAAGCTAAAATGGTTGAGAATCTTGAGTCACTTGCTTCTAAGAAACTTCGTGTGAAAGAGAAAATTATTTATGTGTGTGAAAAATATCTAATCAGACCATTTGAGTGAGAAGAATTGAACTTAGTAATAGTTATGATACTTGATCTGTTGTGTGTATAGATGAGTAAAATTGCAAGAAAATATTATAAATATAGTAAAGAGAGAAAAATAATCATTATGTTGTATAATAAGTAATCTGTCATCTAAGATCAAACTCTATTTTGGATGAAACATACGTATTATATTAAGTTTAGTGCTGTTTGCTTAGAAAATGTGATGAGAATAATATTAAAGATGATACATACTAGCTTCTCTAAATATGTCATTGACATGTTCACATAAATTAATGAATAACATTAATAATTTTTAGAATGTTATACAAAATGATATGATATATTATGATATTTCTAATTATATGCAATTCTTTAACTTTAATCAATGAAACAAAAACTTTTTTGAACTATTTATTTTGAATGATATAACCTTAATCATATTAAGTTGAAAGTTACTATTTTCATCTGATATTACATATTTGAAAGAATTATTTTTATGTTTTAATGTTCTAAGACAGAAATTTCCATTTTAAATATTTCTTGTGGAATCAGTGAGTTATCTTTGTATAATGTTTAAGAATAGGTTTTGATATTGGAACACTTTTTCCTACAAAAAAAACTGCTCAAATGTTAATATTATATTCCGGTTTTGCAATATTGAACATTTAGAACAATTTTCTGTCAAAAAAAAAAAAAAAATTGTTCCTGGTTTGTAGCAGGCATTTTGACATCAAGCAAAGACAACTTTTTTGTTAAATTTGTGTTCTCTCTACCATAAAGATTCATGTATTCAATGTATAATTTCCTGTATTTATTTCTTGAGAAAACTTGTATTTTGCTTTATCAATCATATTATTTCTCTCTTTTTTTAAATATAAATTGTACTTGATAGAAAAAATTATAATTTATGTGGTTTTTTTAAAACAATACAATACAATTTTGTGTGTGTGCATATTTAAAGTTTTGCTATTTTTATAATTTCCATGATATTTCGTTCTAGTAAGTATCAAGTTATTTTAAAACATATGTTAAGCTTGAACAAATAGTAATGCATCTATTAAAAATTTGACATATTTAATCATTTTGGACACTTTGAAAAAGCAATATTTTTTAGTATGGGGATGTTTCATATCTTGTTGTTTTGATTGGTTAAAGAAAGGAAATTATGTTTTTTGTTGGATTCAAATCAGATGTTTTGTATGTGACAATTATGTCTTTTAACTATTCTGATTATTGGATATTACATAATATTTTATTTAAATTATAATAATAGTATTTACGGTTTTACCTTTATAGAAAAACTAATTGAAAAAAAGATTTATTGATGAAGATATATTCCAATATTTTGTATGTTGTACATTTTTTTAAAAAGTTTTAACTATATATGTATACAAACCATAATATTTTTTTTCTTTTGGTTGTTTAAAGGATTTTTTAAATTTTTTAACTCTTAAATTACATGAAATTTTATACACTCTCTAAAATGGACAATGAGGAGTTTTACTGTAAATTTTGGATTTTATGTTACTACCTTATGGTTGTTGAAAGCTAAAAAATTTTCTCTGTGTGTGGTATATGTTTTAAAAGCTTATTTTATCTTTAGTAATTCAATTTTTTTTAAAAAATATGATATTCTTCAGCTAGTAATTTAATGGAAAATGCAAATTCAATTTTAAATATTTATATATAACCTTAAAATAAATTTGAACTTTATTTGCAGAATCAGTTTTGTGTATTGTTAGATTATAAAACAGGATTTCCACAAGATTTTCGGAAATGTAAAGCATTTTTCTTTATTTTATGAAACTATGCAAAAGTGTGTTACACCTAACAACATCAATTAACATTTTTTTGTTAGAATCTATAAATGTATTTCAAAATGTGCCAATTTTCCTAATTGGAAGTAATCAATTTTCAATATTTATCTACATTTTAAAGGAATTTTAATTTGAATTTTTATACATTATATAATTATATCAATTGTATATTTTAATTTTGAGTATTTAAATTTTTAGAATGGTTGCTTTAAAAGTACTGTTAACTATGAATAAAATTTTACTTAAAAATAGATTTTTTTTTAAAAAAAATAAAGTTCATTGCTTTTTTAATTTTATCTATATTGTCATATAAATATTTAATACATATAAGCTGTTTTTGAATTTTTTTTATCTAACTTTTCTTAACATTTTATATTTTTTCTATCACTTTTTTTTAATTTTAATTATTGGGCAATTTGTTTGCACACATCATAAAATATCCTTACAATTAATATTAAATTATTAAGTAAGTTATTTCCTTAAACACATAAACAACTTGAGAGTTTTATAACTATGTCATAAATTGTCTGTGATTTATACATATTCTTTTTATTTTTTTCTCATTCCTTCCACTTCTTATATGTATGTTATAAAGTGTGCTTTACTAGAGAGAAATTTATTGCAAGTCAGAAACTATTTAGTTGATTGTACTAATTTAATTCATTTATACTTGTTATTGTTTAAAAATTATAAAAGATTCAGAAGCTTGTTATTTAATTAGATTATACATTTTATTTTATAATCGTTGTTGTATGTTAAAATGTTTATTTTTCTGTTCTATGTGTTACTTTTTCAATTTTGGAGATGTTTTTACTACTCCATTTGAATATGGTTTTTTGAAACTACCTCTGTGTATGTAAATGAAATTATATTAAAGTACAAATATAAGAACCATTTTCATCTTAAGTTCAAATCATATGTTGATGTTTGTACATAAAGAAAAAAATATATTAATCTTTATTGAGATGTGTGTGTGCAATATGTCTTTGACATTTTCTATATATTGTTAATTTTATGTGCAAATATGTATTTGTTTTAGAATCAATTTTGTTTTTACTGTAAATTCTTGTTGTTTCTTATTCATAAATCTGTTCATTTTAGTACAGTAAAAATTGATTTTAACTATAGGAATTTTTCTCATTTCTCCAGTTAAGATATTGTTTTTTTTTTACATCAATATTATTTACTAGGCGTCCATAGTTAAAGAGCCCTATTTCTAAGTTGCAATCAAAACCAAGTACCAGAAAATTGTGTTATTTTGTTGATAACTTATTAAAGAAATGGGAATTTTTTTCTGTGAAAAAGAATATTAGTTTCAAATATTGCCACCAGAAGGAGTAGTACTAAATTAGAAGACCTACAGTACAAATGAATTTTTTTCAATATTTCTCCAAAACTACCTAAAACCTAGAAACATCTACAAAAATCTTATTCTTTTCAATGTGTTTGGTACTCACAATAAATTAAATTTACCACATCATGTTTTTTGTTATTAAAATACTTTGCAAAATGCTGATTGCACAGTAACTACTTTGCAGAAATTTCAGGATTCCAAGAGTTAATTGTTAAAATTCACAAAAATTTTAATTGAGTTTAAGGAAATAAAATTGTTGTCTGTTCATCCTGGAAGTTGAAGAAAACCAGTTTCTACTGAGTCAGTATAGAAAGTTGCACTTTAAGTGGAAGAAGACACAGTTATAAACATTCATGTTGGTGCAAGTACCCTCTATCTTGCAGAGTTGGATAGGAAACTTTCAACTGTTCATAAGACCCTATGGAATATTCTTCACTGTTACCTGTATCAGTTGTGCCACAGTTGCTTCCAAATAATTTGTGCACACAATTTCACTTCTCACTTCAGTTTCTTGCTCACTTTCAAGTCAGTTCTGAAAAGTTTTTGAATATCCTCTAGATGGATAAAGCATATTTTCATTCAAAAGGTGCAATGAATACTCATTACTGTTGAATTAGTGAATCACAAAATCCTGTTCTGACCTAGAAATTGTGTTACCTTCTCCAGAAGTGCCAACATAGTGTAGATTTTCATTACTTCTCTACTTTTGTTATGCAATCCATACTTCTAAAAAGAATTAATTGTTATAGTTCCACTTATGTGTTCAATCATTAGTTGTGGGTATGCATGGCATTAAAGAACAAAATGTTTTGGGTGTGGAAATACATCAGTGCCTTTCTTGCATTATCTATATGCATATCGGAGCTTCTCCACACATTTTATGATGTATCAAGGATGTTCTTAAAAGATATTTTACTGAAGAGCATTTTATCAGCTAACACTTTCTTAATAATGTGTGGCTTCTCTGATTGCTAGACTTCGCTCTGTTTGTTTTTTGGCCTTGGAAGGCATTTAAAACATTTGGTAAGTTGTGAGAACTCGAAGAACTTTTCTAGATCTGAAAGATGTAATCCATGCTGAACTTCCTTGCACACATTTCATCTAACTGTGGAACATGCCATCTAGCGAGTTCAGATGTTAGCTGGTAATGGTGGTCATCACATGGAATGTGTTTTTCTGTATTAAAAACTGTACAACTGGTCTAACGGTATAGCTAAATGTATAGGGTTCATTAACTAAACGCCCTCTAGTGATAGTTAGAACTAACATTCTTTTTATTGAAAGAAATTTCCATCCTTTTATTAAGTCATCTACACAATCTTCTGATTGGTTTCTGCTGTATTCAATTTTGATATGGGGCTCTATAATTATGGATACCCTATACACATCAGTTTTTGCCATGATACAAATAATTTAACTTTTAAAAATTTACCATAATCAGCTTTTTTTTTCTTTCACAATTATTCATGAAAAAATGCGCTTTTTAAAAATTTAAGTTACAACTTTTATGAAATCTTGAACTGTGTAATTCATGTACAGATATTGTCTCCAAAATGTAGTCATGGTGCTCTGCGGTTTTTTTAAAATTTTATTTCTCATATTTGACTTCTAATCAGAAAATTAATCTGAATTTTCTAGTTAGTATGTTTTATTATAGAGTTTTAAATAATTTTTTACGATTATGTTTGTTAAGATTTTAAGAAATTACATATTCGTTGATTTTCAAAAACATCAGTCAATGAAAAAGTATTTTCTAGTTTTTTTTTAGTGAGAAATTGAGAACTAAACTTTATAGTGAACTATGAATTATTAAAAGCAGTTTATGTATAGAAAACAAAAGTGAATAAAAAGTAGATGTTTCGACTCGGTATGCTTTAAACCTTCTTACAATAGTTTATGAATTTT
>BMAO01007018.1:0-34275 GCA_019973975.1 Trichonephila clavata | reverse complement strand
AAAATGTCTCATTTTGCTAAATGGTTGTTCAATCAATAAATAAAATATGATTGACAAAAAAATCACTTTTTTCATATACCAGGGCAAAATATCAGTGTTTTGAAAGGCATGTTAAACGTGAGGATTATAAACCATCTCCTCCCTATTTATCATGTATGCAATTACTTGAAGAATATTTTCAATACCGACACCAGCTTAAACCAAGCTTTATTCTCACTATTGTTGTCTTCACAAAAGAAACCTGTTCTAAAAGATTTTGGAGAGGTGTAGACTTCACAAACATGTAAATACTTCAAAGCAATTTTTTATTTTAAATAAAATTATATTTAGATCATACAAAGTAAAATATGTTAGTTAACTTAAGCAAATTTTTGATTTTAAAGAATTATATGAGAACATATAATGTTTAATTAACTTAAGTTTACTTATTTTACACATCTTCAGAGTAGTAACAGAGTACTTAAGTATTTAATTATCTAAGATTCGAACACAAGAATCTGTTTATAGATAAATCATGCTATATTTTTTATAAACTATATGTAATTCAATAAGAAGAAAAATATATTTAAGACTAAAGATAATTAAATTTCTGATAATTATTGCACCTTTTCTGATGAAACATTCCCTTAATTGATAATAATTTTTAAAAAGTAGATCAACGTATATATTAAAGGCACTTTATACAAAGACAATTAAAAAAAGTATTCAATTTGTCATAAAAAATGTAATGCGAACTTTTAATATATTCATACTAGCATTAATAACATTAATTTGTGATCCAAGTGTCGCATACCCATGCATTATATTTAGTATCCCAGATTAAAAAGTGCAATTTCCAATAGAAAACTATTCAGTTCTGCAAAGCATTGTACTAACGAGTAAAATTACAAACACATGTTATTTAATGCATGTTTTTTTTTCAGAAAGTTACAATTTTTTGCAATTTTTTTTCGATACTTAATATAACAAGGTTTTTAAGCATTCTGTACACATGCATGACTGAAGGTAACTCTTTATTAATTTTAATGTGCTTAAAGAGCACTTGCTATAGTGACTGCAACTTAGAGAAAAGTATTAAAACAGTTAATACTGTAGAAATAACTCATTATAATCATTTAGTTAATTATTAGCCCTGATTATGTACTTTATGTATTAATAACTCATATAATGGATAATCACATTACAATGAATATATCCTGAAAATTATATGTTAATATGAATCATTGCTTTAACTAAAAAAGATGAATAGTATTTTCTTTTATTACTTTAGACAATCATTTGTAAAAAAATTTCAAACATTTTTAAAGAATAATTACTAAGTAAATCAGACAGTCAAAGATGGAGAATGTTATTTTATTAGAAACATTTCAAATATCTTTAATGCTCCATAATATTGTAAAACACATACATATATATAAAGTATTTATATGCAATACATTGTTAAAAATAAAATTCATTTTCATTCAGTAACTGTTCCACAGTAAATAAAATATTCATTCGAATTTTAAGTGTAAGTAGGCAAACTTGATGTAAATATAGTGTTAAAAAATTAATTTTCATGACAGGATAAATACCATATCAACTCTAATATTTTATGTACAAAAAAAGGGGGGGGAGGCGATGGAAAAAAATACACTTTCACCAAGAATAATTATCTACATTTATCTAAAACTTTTACCTAATAATCTATATACACAGCTTCAAGAACAAACGTTTTTGAAGTTTAAAATGTACTTCAAAAAAAATAATAATAATAAAATAACAAAAATCATCAAATTAAATTTGATCATTTCTAAAATTGTTGCCTTTTGCGATGGTATCATTCCCTTAAGAATATTTTATTTTAATTTAAAGAAAGAAATGACATCAATTTTTAACAGTAAATAATAATTATTAATGATTTAGAAATCAATAATTTGTGAAATGTAAAAATCAAAGAAAATTTATTTAATTTTGTAAACATTCCTTCACAAATTATCATCAAATGTTTTTCTTCAGAATAAATATTTTCTCTTGACTTTGAATTATGAATTAAAATTATAAACAGACATTTTTTATATTATATTACACTTAACTGACTCTATTTGATAATAATAGTGAGTTTCTTTTTAAGAAACGATATAATTGTTATTAGATAGTCAAACAGTTTCAAGTTTTTTAAAAGAAGTTGTATTGATCCTATATACTGTAAGCCATTCTTGCGCAAAATATATAATTAATAACTACTAAATTAATTAAGAATTAAAATATCTATTAGCTGTGTGCCAAGTGCTAGGATCCCAACCTAAATAAATATACCAGCTAACACTATTTAAAGCAGACGAATACCTAATTAGATAAATAAATCAGAATAAAGCAAAAATTATATCAAAGAGTTGAGAGTTTTTCCTAACAAATATATACACTAGAATAATGAATAAAATACAATGATATCATATATTTTAATTAGATAAATTAAAGCTAAAGAATGTCAACAACTTGCATATTAAATTCTACCACAGTATTGAAAAGCACGTGCAATTGTGCCCAATTTGTCACGTGATTACTCGCTTGGTGCCAGTCAGTCGCGAATTTCCCCATAGGCGACACATCGGGTGAATAAGCAGGCCAAGAAGAAGTTGCAGCTGTTGGACTGAAAAGAAGTCTCGAACATTCCTTGAAACATTTGGTGTGCATTATTCTCTTGAAACATAGCTCCAGGGATCCCTTGAAGGAAAGGAACAGGTTCCTAACACTTCAATGCCGTACATGTAGCTATTCAGATTCCTTCATTTCTAGTAGCTGAGATCATACATGATCCGAAATTGCACCCAAGACCATAACTCCGACCACTAGGACGTTCGATAATGTACTATAGGAGGCAGAGTTTACCGCATGGCGTCTAATACGAATGCAGTCATCATGACACCACAAATTAAAGCGGAATTCGTCAGAAAAGAACAACTTGTTGCCAATCAGCCCGTCAGCTCTGTGCTCATGTGAGCCCATTGTAGACGAAGCCCTCGATAGTTTGCCGTGAAGATGACCTTGTATAACGGAATCTTTGCAGCATTCCACGGTGCAGTTGACGTGGAAGAAATGACGAAACCCACATCAATGCTGCCAACTGCCTGGAGGAAGCTGTACCAGTCATTCCCCACCATGCGGACCAGCTGTCTACCTCGCTCGCTGATGTCGTCTTCTTTCGTCTACTCCAAGTTTTTCGAGTTCTCCGCTGCTTGTGGGTCCCTGCTTCCAAAATGGCATAATTGTGGAACTATTCCGCTGCACATAAGCTGCTATTGCGCAAAAGGAAAACCCTCTTTCACGAAGGCCGGACATTCTTCCTCATTTAAAATCTGTGAGTAGTTGGAATTTCTCCCTATTTCGTTCGTAGATGCCTACTTAGTCCTATTAAACGTTCGCCACTAACAAATAATCATGCACGATTTTCAACGGCCCGCTACAGCCTTCTTTAAAACGCTGCATCAATTCAGATGGCACTGCTCTCACCACGCATGCCCAGTGGCTCTGAAATATTTTTCTACCTTGCATAATATCCTATAATTGACATTTGCTGCAAATTTATTTTCATTCCGATGATTCCTTCATGTTGCATTTTTTGCAGACAGTAGTTTATATATATCGGATAATTAATTTATAACATAAACAAAATTCTCTATTTACCATGGTACATATTCGAGTATTAAATTGAACAGGTAATACTATCTTAGAGAAGATCATATAAATACCGGATTACTATCCCATCTTATTTACTTTTATAGTCTTAGGCCGTAAGTTCCCAAGCTTTTTTTCCAATCGAAACCTCAACTAAAATGATGATTTAACTGATATGGAAATAAATATACAATCCAATTAAAAATCGGAAATTTGGCGTTGGGGTTTGCCTTCCAATGATATTGTTTGAAGCTGTCTTAAAAAACGAATTAAAAATAAACTGTTTCCTCGAAAAGTCTCTATGTTTCCTTTTTTCGCGCGCGAATCGTCTCTCACTCTCACACACACAAACTTTTGTAATTTTTAAATTTTAATTGAAAAAACTTTTCATGAAATATACACTGCCCGACAAAGAAAATTCACCCCCACTGAAATGTAGGATAAAGTGATTTAAAAATTGGTTCACAGATGGATATGAGTTTCATTCCTTAGAAAACAATTTTAATACAGTAATGAAAATACAGGAAAATCTGAAGGAAATACAATTTCTAAGCAGCAACCCTTTTAGGTACAGATTCAATGAACCTGTCAATAGAGAGCTGACAGACGAAAGCTCACATCCTCTCAATTATCAGATGAAGTTAATCTTATATAATTGACATTGGGATATATCAAGTACCCCAGATATGTTCGATCGGTTACAATACTGCAAACAAAGAAGCTGCTGGACATGCTACAAGTCTTATCAGCTGATGAATGTCCAGCGCAAGTTGTTCTGTTAGTTAATATCATATACAACTACTGAATGTGTGGTATTACAATCAGCTGCAGCACCACCTCAACGTTCTTCAGATAAGTGGACCGATTCGTTAAGTGTTTAATCAAGTCTTCCAAATTTACTGTTCACATGGTTCCCTTTTTATACCATCAATTTGAATATGAGTTCCCAAGTGAAATAGCTCTTATTTCACACATACACACAATGAATACTAGAAAAAACCAGGAATTTAACTTTGACGTTCTGAGAATGACAAATGAAATTGGTATTAAATGTTATATAATAAGGCTATTTTATAAATTAAATTTTTGAAAACTTATAACACACATTGGTTAATAGATTTATGTACAAGGTACAAGCGGTATTTAATAATTACGTAACGTACTTAAACAATTAACAATACAAAGAATAATATTGCTTTTTGTTCAAAACAAAGAAAAAATTGTCGCTTTCACTAAATGTATAAGGACCATGCTCAAAACACAACTAAACTGTTGACTAGATGCATAATTCTTTTTATACAACAAGTTATTGCATGTAAAGGCGAGATTCCGTTTCTATTTAAAATCTGCACAGAGATAGCCGTACCTGTGATCGGCTAGACTTCTATAGTGTGATGGTTGTCATAACTTGTATTTTATGTATAAAGAGTATTAATGTTAACTATAATCTAATTTAAAACCTACATTTCATTTATAATATTTTACTCTAAAATTTGTAACCCGAAAAACTCCTGGCAAACTTATTTTAACTTTCATAATAACGAAAATGAGTCACAAACATTTTTTAATTTATATTAAATCTTTAGCAGAAGCCCTACTGTTGTTCACCCAGCCTGAAGTTACTTTTAATTTGCTACGGACTCTCTCTCAACAGTCACCAGGACTCCATAGAAAGCAATTTGGGAACCTACGGTCAAGATCAGAAGTCAGTAAACCTTCAGAGAGAGAAGAGCAAAATTGTAAGGGAACCAAGACAAATAAGGCATCAAAGATCCATTTATATGGATACACTTACAGACCCGGGTAGAGATCTCGTAACGGTTACAATCAGGACAGTCGTGCTTCAAATTAACAATGTTTGTAAAATTTAAATAAAATTTTACACAGAACAACATTTCTTATTTTTTTCAAAAACCAAGAATTATCAAAAGCCTTTTTTTAACCCTGAGACTCAAAGCAAAATCAACCATTGTCAAAATATTATAATGTTCGAAATTAAACTTTCAAGCTTCCTAAGAAAAAAATTCCCTATCAATAATACATAACTGCTTTATTTTGGAATTTCATGTTTACACTAAGAATTAAAATTGACTTTTTTAATGTTTGAGCACGTTATAAAATAAAGAACTATTTTATCACTTCTGTTAGAGGTTTAAGTGTATCCCTTGTACATTCATAAATGCTCTCGAATTCATGTTTGCAATTAATTAAATGTAGGTGGAAATAATTTTGAAAAGTGTCTTCCCATGGTGGTATTTTTACTAATGAAATGAACTTTTACTGATTTAGAACTAATTCTAATATTTTCAACAATTGTCAATAAACATTGTAAAAATGTAAAACAATGTAATACAGAAGTAAGAGATACTTTTAAAACAGTCAGAAGAATATGAAAGAGATAAATATTTTTCAATAGATAAGTATATAAAAAGATAAAAGGAACTAATGATTTTAGTAGAGCATTATTTTTAATACATATAGACAAAAAAGTCTGACGTGTTGTAACTGTCTATTTCAAAAGTCACATACGAATCTCGAACCGCTGTTTGTCGACCCCTAATCTAGATGAACATGGTTTTTTGTGAACATTTACATTTCCTTCTTGTATCCATATTTCACAAATTCTGTGCATAGTGGATACATCTACGTGCATTTCAGCAGGGATATGGCAAATCAATTCTACATAAATCAACGATTTGAACCTTCGAAAAACATCAGATTTGCTTGAAATGTCGTGGTGCAGATTTTATTTTGCACGTATTTCCTGGAATTTTCCCTAAGCGACAGAGAATAGCAACCTCTGATTCATCCGCCGTTTTCTTTCATTTTGTCTCACGCTCAAACCATGTGACCAATCTGTATTTCAAATAATTTGTATGATTTTTTTAGCTGAGTATTCCGCAGGATTTGTAAGTTTATATGGATGAATATTCTTAGTGTTGCCTTTTCATATTCCGGGGACTGTTAATTACTATAAAAAGAGTGTAAGATGAGTTGCAAAATGTAAAATTATAGAAATTCAAATACATTTAAAAAAATAATTTTGATAGTAAAAACATTTAAAATTGCCTTTGCTCAACGAAACTCACAATAGCCCAGTAACATAGGCAAATAAAAAGAAATATTGAAACCTAGAAATTATATTTAAACCGCAATCTCCGAGTCTAAAACGGAAGAGTTTGCTGTTGTATTACTGTGACTATTCTACTTTGTTCTGTACTATCCTGTTTTTCGTGTATATATACAATCTTTTGAAAAAAACTCGAAGCGCCATGAAGGAAGTGGCTGTTTTTAATGAAATTAAATATGCGCGCAACTCATATACAGATAATATGATAATACAAATATCAAGGTCATAGGGCAGATCCTTGGCTCACGATTACATCTTGAATGTTCAAATCAGTAGTTGGTGGAAACACCCCTGGCAGCGATACATGCTTGTATATGTCTCGGTAAAGAGTGATAGAGGTTCCTAATGTCATCCAGCGATACATTCTGTCAAGAATTCACCAGTTATTGCTCCAGATCTGCGATATTTTGGGGGATCCGAATCTGGCACCCTACCATGTTCCATACATGTTCGATTGGTGAAGGGTCTAGAGACCTTGCTGACCAAGAAAGAGTATTAATGGCAGGAAGGCAGTCAAAAAACATGCGAGCGGCATGGGGCCTTTCATTATATTGTTGGAAACTGCTATGAATGATAATACAACCGACCGCAGGATGGTATCAGCATATCTTTGAGCTGTTGAAAATGAATGGAGTATGACTAGAGATGACCTCTGTAGTATGAGATATCCTCCCATACTGTTACACCAGGGGTTATGGCTGTATGCCTTTGCAAAGCAAAGGCTGATTTAGACCGCTTTCCCTCGTCTCTTCAGACACGGAACAGATGGTCATCTCTTCAAAAGTATTGCGAGATTCATCGTTAAACACTTTGTGATGCCAGTCAATTGGCAACCATGATGATTGGCTGCGACACCACTTCAGACAATTCCATCAATTTTGTGGGGTCAAATGGCAGACATCTTAGATGCCACTATGAGTGCAAGCCCACCTCAGCCAAGCACAGAGAAGTGGTGGAAGGTACCATAGGGGGTAGTAAAAATACACGTATCTAAAGCAACTGTGTACTATATGTTCTAAGATTTATATCTGAAAAATCACCCTTAATTTCATAAAATGATATCATTCAAATGCTCATGTTCATTCCAAATATCGTAAAAATTTCCTTTATTCAAATCCTACTCTATTAGCTCACTCTCTCCCTATAATATATATATATATATAATATATATATATATTATATATATATCTTGTTCAAATTTTCAATGGTTAATAAAATACTTTCTATTCACCCATTCAAAGTAAGAATTGACTTAATTTTTTTATATATATATTACTTGTTTTTAGTAAAAGTTAATGCATTCAAAAATGTTGTTCTCGATTATGCTTCGTCCTTTTTTAAACACTGACCCATTATTTAACGATTTCTCAAACCGTTTTAGAAGAATATGAAAATAATCTTGTAACAGCATACACAAAGAAGAGAGTTCAAGAGAACGGTTGTGATAAACAGAGAGAAAGAAGATTATACACATAAACACAAGGAATTTTATTTTTAAAATTCATCACATAAAATATGTTTGTGACAATATTCAAACGGAAAAAGGGAAAAAAAACTTTTTTTTTTACACGCGTATCCCACTTTAATTAACCTAAACGTCATTCAGGATAAAGTGAAAAGCTGTGAGCAACACCTGCTTTGGACGTCGCCGACATGCTTGTGACAGCGTCACATAATGAATGAGATGAGGCTTGCTGAGACATTGTGTTGAATATTTTTAACAGGTGTGATGAGTATTCAACAGGTGTCAAAAGCAATGGGAAAATATGTTCGAAATACATGTGTTGGTGGTTAAAGGAAGACATTTTTGATATTCATTTTGAACTTCAAAGGAATGAATCTGACGTAAAAGGATTTGCAATTTATTTTTGATTGAGGTCAACACTGATTTTTAAATGACATGCTAAGTTCGGTATATTAATATGAAATTTTTTTATAAGTGTGTGAGAGTGCTGTCAACAAAATGCGTTTCTACTAAAAAGATGTTTGATATCAATACATAAAAATGACGGAAAAGGAAATTTTTAACGTTTAAAATGCAAAAAAAAATTCCTTAAAGAAGAAAATCACCACCCAAAATTCTCAGAAACTCCTTAAAAAGAAATCATGTACAGTATATAAAGTATAAAATTTCGACAAAAAATTATAGAAAGATAGATTATAATAAATTATAGATTATTATGGAAAATGATCATGATGTGGTATAAGCATTTTGATAAAATCAAAAGGCTTTCACAGGAAACTGTGAAATTTGTGTTAAAATATTTGACACCAAATAGCAAAAACATTGCAATAAATGATGAATAAAAAGTATTGTAGATTTTAATTAGTTTGTTATAAATGCATCTCTAAGCATAGAAGCTTTTACTTGTTAAATGAATAAAAAATTTCCAGTGTAAAAGAAAAAAAAAAGGACATCTTGAATCAAAAATTATTCGTTATTCTTTAAAAACATTTTGTGTTTGAGAAGAGTCATCACACACATACACACACAATATATGATCGACCTTCATTTTGCTAGAGGCTTTCTATTCCCACGGGAAAAATCATTTTCAACCATTAAAAAAAAATTTCCTAAATTTTTAATATTAAATTTAAAAATAAGTTAGGGTTAAAAAAAAGTATACGCATTTTGAATAACCATGTGAATAGTTACGATGTTATTCACTTTTTAACTGTTTGAAAGGGATCATTGTAGCTGAATAGTGATAGCAAGAAGATAATAAGTAAAATATAAATAAATTGCAGGGATCTTCATGGCCTGCAATGTTTATATCGAGCTGCTCTCTTTCAAATCCTAATTTCTCTAAGAACACTTGTAAAATACTGAGTGCAAATGCACAATAAGTGCAACCGAGGCTTATTGTCATAGAAATTAAGGCAATGTAATAGCAATATAGATACCATTCTTGTATTTAACCATGGCTCCATTTCGTCGCACTATTTCTTGTTTTATTTCAGTTAAAAGCAATCAGTTTTGTATTGAAATACATCATGCCAGATTTTATACATTTTAATTACCGTAATATCCGGCTTATAACGCGCACTTCTACCACAAAACAAATAATCGGAACTTAAGGGCGTGCGTTATCGCCGGGTATAAAAACGATATATTTAAAAACTATAGAGATAGGCATAAAATTTTTTTTGCTTCGACATGTATAGAAATACAGTTTCTTTAAAAGAAATGACTTGCTCATATATATACATATATGAGGAATTTAAAAAGTTGTAGTTCTAGAAGTAAACTATTTTGTCAAAAATCTGGGATAAGATCTCGAATAAATGACTTTAAAACAGAAGAGTAATTATACTAATATTTCAGATTTCTTCGTTAGAAAAAGGTGCGCATTATAGGGCAAATATACCTAAAAATTAAAAAATTAAGCTTGAAAGTATAGATGCACGTTACACGCCGGATTTTTACGGTAATGATATTTAAACTCTTAAATGCATCGAATAATATTAAATACTTTGTATTTAGCAACAAAAAATTTTTAACGAAAAATAAGACACAGCGAAGTAAATTTAATCAAAACATTGGCACGGAATTTTGTCAAAGTAAAAAAAAAAAAATGACAAATTATTTAGCTGTACATTTAAACTTTCAGAAAATTAGGTTTCTAATTGAATGGGAATGCACAGAAAATAAAAAAAAAATTAATTTTACCAGTCTAGAAACAAATTCAAAAATCACGCTAGTGAGACGTTTGAAACATTATGTTCCGTGTTTCAAACACATGCATCACAAGTTTCCGAGATAAACAATAGCGTAAAGATACCTTTTCTTTTCTTTTTTTTTTTTTTGAAGACAGAAAAAGTCAGCATTACATAAACAGATTTCACCATGCATTTAATCTTCATTTATAAGACAAAAACTGCGTATTTGAACTTTTTCCCTCCAAAAGATTATTTTTCTTTCACTAAAATCTATTTATCTACATAGCAAGGGATTCAGCGGGGACAAAATTAAATGAAAGTCGAAGAGCAAAACAGATTCACTTCTGAACCGACGATTCTTAAATTACTTCCCCGCCGCCCCATCTCTTAAGAAAAGAACGGAATTTAATCATTCCGTCTTCGTTTTCGTGTTCCATACATTATTCCACGTGGTTCCTTTTGTTCTTGATTTTTTTACCCACTCGTGTTTGATTTTTTTTTCGTAAATAGTGAGCTCCATTTACCTCTCTTGGAACCGATTCGGAATTCATTAAAGGAATATTAAAGTGGGATTAGGGGGACCAGGGGAAAGAAAAGGAATGAAAAACAATAAAATGAGACCCCTCATCTGTTTAGAAGAGAAAAAAGGCACAAGAAAAGGAAAGAAAAAAAAAACGCAACCGGTATAAAGCTTTTAAAAGAAATGCTTTCTAATGCAATCACCTGTTTCATCTTTGCATTTGCATACAGTTTCAGAATTCTTTTGAACTTGGCGACTGTATCTCCCCTTCTTTTGCGGCGTTTTGGCGATAAAATTCTTGTATCATGTCTGTTTTGTGCATTTGCTTCTTAATTTTTTTAAATATTGATAGTGAACAAAGAAATTATTTGCAGAATAGAATTTCACGCATGGATGCATAGCGGAATCAAAATAAGAGAAAAATTGTATTACAGAGCAAGTATAAAATTTTTTTCGAAGCCAAAATGCATTGAATACAAGGTCTCTCTCCGAGTTCTTTTCTCTTACTTTTTCAAACTTTCTTTGGAAATCTATTCAGAAATTATAATCATTTATCTTTAAAAAAAAATATCGAGTGTATCTTAAAGCTTCAGTAAGTTTGATATATTTTTTGTTGTTGTTATTTTAAAAAGAAAAAATATTTTCTTTTCTTGGAAACATTAAGTATATTAACGAAATGAACTTTCAAGAAAAATGTCAGTAATCAAAATTTTAAGCGAAATCAGTATTAAATTCAATTAAAATTATTTTACCACGTGTTGAGTGCTAGTATAACTCTTAAACACTTAACAAAATTCAGTAAATTATTACATTTAATTAAATTTTAAACTCAGAAATTTCATTTTAAGCCAGCCATTTTAAAAACGATCTTATATATTAAAGCAAGATCTAATACATACTACAAAAATTAATCAGCAAAATATTTGCAAATGGTTTTCAATCCTGATGCTTTTCTTAAAAAAATTTAAATGTAAAAAAATATTAAATTCAAATGAATATCGTATGAAATAAACGTCATAAAATTAAATTTGAATCCGAAACATGTAAAATGTTTAATTAAAACATTTTTTATAGTAATGACGACACTGTTCCAAAATAATTTATATATTCGTAGAGAGAGAGTTTCTCATGTGAATATAATTATTTACTTGTATTCAACTATTTATCTAAATTGAATGTTCTGCAGCACTGTTCGTGATTTTTACAGTTGTTGTATTAATTTGAATAACAGACTTTTCCTATTTACAAATAATGCATCTTATTGCCCTCTGCCTGAATACAATAATAATTCCGAGTGTGAGTGAATAAATATTAACGTCGCACTGTTCAGCTACACGAGAGCTTTTGGCGACGGGCAGCGTAATTTTGAACCATGGTCAAGTGACGCGGACGACACCTGAGCTGGCACCATCTCTCCTAACTACCACACCAACGGGAGGATGTTTGAGCTCTCGATAGATTTAACGGGCATCACTCCCCTACACGGCGGGTGTTCAGTGGTACTGGGATCGAACTCATGACACGCTAGCCATGATCCGATGTCTAGACCACTTGGCTACCACGGACACCAGTAATAATTCGGAACGAAAGCACTATTATTTCATGAAGTAATAAACAGTGGAGCAGTGTTGATTCTAATATTATGATGACAAATAATTTCTTCTTTAACGATGTAAACTGGCTCTCGATCTAAATTTCGCTTAGACCTAACATTTAGATACCCGTACCTCAGAGACTTTTTTTAAAAAAAAATAGAAAACATTATAAATGCTTTTTTAGGAGCCGATACCAATAGATACGAATATTTAACTTACAATATTTTTTAAAATATTTAAATTTTAAAAAAATCCCAATAATGAGGGAAATTTTAGCGCAATATTTTTAAGAACTTCAAAGCAATCAGAGAAAAAAAGTATTAAAGTTATATTGGGGCAAAAGTTTTACTAAAACCAAATTAAATACATTTATCTAGAGAATGTGCTACGATTTTAATATTTTATGTGAAGATTTTAAAATGTTAGAGCTGATAGAGTAAATATTATAAGAAATGTGACATTCTTTGTGAGACCATTATTTACATAACAGACCATAACTCAAAAAATATTCATACAATGAGAAATATTTCAGTAAATTCTTCGGAAAGTTTTATAGAAATACATTTGTACATTTTGATTTATCAGACTCGCCAGATAGATTTTGTAAACATTTTAAATACCCACCTTATGGTAGATTAAAGACCCACCACTAGTTTTTCTCTAATTTTTTAGAATTGATCGTAATTTGTCCTCTAGGGGGTAGGCAGTAGCGTAACGGAGAATATTAGGGCCCCTGCAAACTCAGGTTTTAAGCGTTAAGCCCAAATACAGCATCAGTCAAGCTTTGGGCCCCTTAGAATCTCTGCCCCCCGGCAATACGAGGGTTACGGGGGTGTACGTTACGCCACTGGGGGTAAGTATAGAAACAAAGTATGGTTGTTAAAGCCAAAAGATAGATCTATTCAATAAAATAAAAATAAAAATGAAACAAATATGTGTTTTGACCGAATTTCGTTATTTCAACGTGTTTGGGTACCTAAAAGTTAAGTAATATTATGCACTTTTTTTTCTCTCAATATGTGTTATGATATCAATACATGCTGTTTTGATTTAAAAATAAATTCTTACCTTTAATTGTTTTCCTCATACATCACACAAATGTGTGCCTCTATTTTCGTAATTTATATTTGAAATTTATTAGAATTTGAAATAACGATCTTTTGTATTTCCCCCCTTTTTTTCGTGGTGGCTATTGGAGAGATTTACAAATGAATTCTGGTTTATTTGGAAACATTGAAATGTGTCATTCTTTTTTTTTAAATGTATTACTCTTAAATATAAAATGCCAATTTTAACTTACATTTTTATTTCCTGAAGTATGAAAAATTGTTGAATCATGACGCTAGTAAAAATTATTTATTTGAACTCCAGGATAACTTTTTTCTAACCTATGTATCAGTTTTGTATTCATTTAGTACAAATCTACGCATCCAAATAGCTATCTGTTAGAAACTTAATGGTAGCCCGTGGTAACTAAGTGATCGTAGTTTCTTATATTTCACTTCCAATTTTATTGAAAACATGTAACGCGGAAAAACAGAAATAACGGCATGTTAAATGGAACTAGTTTCTATCTACACACATGAAGAGTAATCGGAGGAGTGAGATTCTATTTCAAATGTCAACTATGACTTTGATAGGGATTCAAAAATATTAAGTTCCTCGTGATCCTGTAACAAAGACAATCTAAATCCCCAAACAAACAAAATCAGTTTGCTAAACAACTAAATAAAAACCGATAGTCTTATTGCGAGGCGAGAAACTTAAATAGAAAGTCGATTTTGTAAAAATGGAGTAATTGTGGTTCTAATATCTCTATTTTTGAAAAAAAAATTTCCAAGATAAATAAATTCTGTAGCAATCGAAACCTTTTAAAAGGTTTTCCGCTTGAAAAATAATCTTGTAACTTTCTTCTTTCAAAAAAAAGAAAAAAAGGTTATGTATATATTTAAAATGTGTATGTTCATATATAAATGAGAAATATATATTTTATGTTATTCAATTTTTTTTCGCCCTAAAATAATAATATTTACAGTATATAAAACAAGAATGTTTTATTTGACTTAATTTCTATACGATTTGAAGTACTGTACACTTTATTTAAGTAATTTAACTCCACTTTAGTGGAAATATTTCAAACTATTACATTTGCAACTGAAATATATAAAAAAAATCACAAAAAATATTCTAATAGTATTAAACGCAGAACTTCCCCTTGTTTTATTGAACATAAAACCCCGCCTTTTAACATTTTCACAATTTGAATAAAATCATAAAATAAATTAGACATTTTGCATTGACATATTTTAAGTAGTTTTAAAACAGGTAGCCTCTGAAGTTTCAAATTTATTGCTAAATGCTATTTTTGTAACCATTGACAAAATGCAATAAAATTATTTATTGATTATTAAACTATTCTTTTGAAGGTCATGCATTTTATAAACGATGAAAAAAACTAATACATTTTTATTAATTTTTTATTAATTACCAATATTTAATATATATTTTAAGAGTTTTAGAAAAAATAAATACAAGACTTTTCTAGCAATATTTATTTATTTATTGTATCCGGGATGGTATTTGCGTAATGGTCTACCTTTTAAGATTCTTTGATAAACAAAAATATCAACAAAATTGAAAGCAGTAAATGTACTTTTTAAATGCTTTTTTTCTTTTTCTGGCGAATAATAATTATACAATCTAAGAAATGAATCTTTCAAATGGTTTGTATATATGCAGTTGCTTAAGTTGCAGATGCAAAACATTTTGAGCAACAAAATAGATGCAGGAATCATTAGGATTTTCAAATAATTTCATTAACAAAATTTAATCAATAAAATAAATGCACTATAAGAAAGAAATATTAATAATATTCTGCGAGGCATAGATTTATTTATTTACGTGATATTATATCTGGCCTATATTGTTGCTTATTAATTTCCCATTCATTAAGTTAATCAGAAAAAAGTTAGCATGAATTACAAAATTATATTTTTGCAATAATCTACAGAATTTGTGTTCATTATATTTAAATTCATAAAAATTATAGCTAAGCAATTTTTCATAACATTGGTTCATTTTCTTACATGTAATTTTCTCGTAAAAATTCGAGTGAAACTGGTTGAAATGCCCAGTTTGATACTAAAACTTTCTTTCATCTGAAATGTTTCTTTTGTAGATATGTCTAATTTATTATTTATTTTACTGCTGCGTCTTATTTAGCAATGTTTTAACTTTTTAATTAAATGAAACAATTAATTTACTGCTAATTCCCCCCTCCCTAATAGTTTCATTAGCTAATGCCGCTTCGTAAATATAATCTCGTATTTGGCGGGGAAAAAACACTAAAAAATAAATGTCGACTGTGCAGAATAAAATTTTTACTAAGCTTCTTAAGTTTCCCATTCAATCTTTGCACAGCAAATTAAACAATCTACTTCAAAGCATTAAAAAGATGTTTGTCAAAATATTTGAAAAATCTGATCTAACTAACAAAAAGTTAAGATTCTGTGTGGTTATCATTTAAAAAGAAGTTAGCTTTTTTTTTCTTGAAAACTATGTTAATTTGAATTCAATCCATAGTTGGATTAGAAATCAATAATTATGCTGAAATTTTTGTAATAATATCAGTTCAATATTTAGAAGTAACGTTCGTGATTTTTAAATATAAAAGCAGATTTAAAATGACAAAAATAACTTTAAGCATTTGAAATATATATAAATTCTTTCAGTTGAAATAAGACTTTGAACTATAATTAAAGAAATCTTATAAAATATGCTCACACATAACCATAATCATCTGACACAATGCTGAAAATTTCTCAAGAGATAATATAAAAAATCTACTTTTAAATTCTTTAGCCTTAGAAGTAACTGATAAATACATAACTCGTTTTTATTCCTAGCGTTATTAAGAAATATTTAGAAACAACTACTTCAGGATCATTTTCTGAACATATAGCACAATACTGAAAGAAAATTATAAGGTATTATTAAAAAAGAATCTGAAAATTGTGCGTGTTATGTCAAATGGGTATAATGTCACCATATTTTTTTATAGGATATTTGTTTTTTTTAAAGGAGTAATTTTACATCTGTTTATTATTCAGATTAATACTTAGTGTGTTTAAATTTTCTGTTCACACTTCTCTATTAAATTTTGCAATTACTATATTTATTTATTTATTTTCAAATCATAACATTTTAAAATCTCATTTAAGAATCAAGAATAGTTAAAATTATAAGGTATTTATGCATTTAATCTAATCTTATATGAAAATCAATGTTACAGAGTGAAAAAAAATTCCTTTATAATTTGTTAAAAATTTGCATTTCCATGATAATTTAGCTCCATACACACTATTTGTTTTTTAAACCTAAATATTCTCAGCTATTTTATTCAAATAAGTACATACTGAATCAAGTAGTAAAATATATGGGTAATATTTTTAAATATTTTAAGCCCACATTAAAATATTTTCTGTAGATGAACATTCACTGTATTATTTTTTCTAACGTATATGTAAAAATATAGCTCAGTACAATTTTAATTATTTTATAATTTTGTAAATTGAATCCAAAATGTAAATTTCACCTGAATTACACGAATCCAGACATTCAAATGTGAAAATGGATTGGATTCATACCTTAAAAATCATTTGTTCAAATGTATTACATTTGTTAGAAAATCAAAATTAAAAAAACATATTTTCCCACTCCCTGAAATCAAAGTCATTAAACAGGTAGTTTGGATTTAATTCCCCAAAAAATGTACTTCATAGCACATAATTGTTAGTTTGGCGATGATACCCGAAGTGATTGGCGATTAGATTTTGTCTGCTATTCAGCAACCCTTTAACTGCTGCGTTGTTTCTTACGAAGGGTAATGAATGAAGAATAGACAAGCTCGGCATTTACTCGCCAAAGCGAGCCAGTATTTCATTAGTCTTATCTATGTAATGCCCAAACAAACACTAAGCGCAAGAATTACATTATGAACCAACCCTTCTTTCATTTTATTTCATTTTTCTACCGCATCAGACGTTTTCTTTACAAAAATTTTCCAAGATGGAAGATTGCTTCGATTATCTTTTGTGTTCACTTTTATGTTCTTTTTTTTTTGGGTTTGGGAAACCTCACACTACGCGCATTTTCCATTTTAACGCAATTTCTAAATGGTTCGGAGAATTTTTTCCCTCTTTTCCTTTTGCTACCTCGACTATTTATCAGTTTTAACTTACCTATACGTTTCACTTTTATTTTTTCGAACGACTTTCTCTTTTGGTTTCTTTATTTCTCTTTTATGTTTGAATTAAAGACGTTAGACAATCCGGACTTTTTTTTAAAATTCAGAAAATTAATTTTCAGTTAAAGACTCATTAAAGCAAATTTTAAGGCTGCACAATAACAGGATAGCGCTATTTATGTTTGATAATTGTTAAAAATGCAAAATAATATTTTGCTTTCTTCAAATGCGGTAAAATAAATTATATTCCTGGCTTTTTATTTTATTTTTTTAACAAAAATAAGATAAAATTTAAAAAAAAATTGTTTTTATTTATTTAAAAACGATAATTTAATTGCAACAGGAAGTGACGGAAAGAACTAAGCAAATGAATTGAATGTGAGAACCCCTTATATGGATTTATCTTTTCTTTCTGGTACACAAAATTATCAATTAGCAACAATTAAACAATCATCACTTAGATTATGTTTTAGTCGCCACGTTTCTCTCTTTTGTTCTCTTTTTTAGTGTATTCCAAAAATGAATAAAATGGCTAAAAAATCTAGAAAATTAAAACATCATCACAGTGTTGTATTTTCAATGATATATTACAACAAAATATATAATGACGACATTTAATGCACTTAATTATCTCAGAAAAGTTTTTCCAAAACTTCAGTGCTGATTAAAAGGTACATAGTATTTTAAATAAATAAAAAATCTGACAAAAAAAAATAATACAAAACTTATAAGGATGAAAATAGTTGTATCAAAAAATTTCTACTTGGCACCAGTCATTTGTTTAGTTCTCAAATATGTTTGTATGAGCAGGAAAAATGCTTTCTTTTTAAAAATATAATGACATATATTTTTTCGGATTATTTGCTTTCTCTGAAAATTGAACAAATTTGGAGGAGTCTCCCTTGATGAGAAAAAAAAAAATTAAACCACAACATTTATCAATTATTCATACTATAATGATAAATACAAGCACATTTCTTCAATTTATTTATTTATTTCTACGTTCAAATTCAACTTCATTGATTTGTTCACACAAAAGATTAAAAATATCTCTTGTCAAATATCTTCAGACAATATTCTCTTCACTCTAGAAAGAAAAAATATGAGCCGTAGGAAACGGGAAATGTTTCGAATTTCCCTTCAAATTGAATTTTGTCCAAGGGGGGAATCAATGGATTCAGCTGTCAAAATCCATAAGTCACGTTTCAGTCGCACTTTTTCACTCTTTTTCGACGTAACCTTCCGCTCCTCAGTCCACTCTGAGTAAAGGGTATCGCTCCGCTGGGAAATTAGATCCACCAACGATATGCAGAGGGGTCAGGCAAAATGTTGTGACGGCCGCGAATAAATGTTTGCCTAATGTCCGATTGAAAGAATGGGTTGCCATATTTGGCAACATTCACACAATGGTTTCATTTTTCAACGAAAAGTATCTGTAGATACATTCTATTTGAATAAGTAGGGTCATTTCGAATATTTAGCTCCTTAATTTTGTTTCTCTTTTTGAAACAATCCTATTCTCGTCAATTTGCTCCTTGCAAACATATTTTTGTATTATAAAATCAAATTATTCGTTGATTTGCTACAGTTCTGAGTATCTTTAACATTCTAGATTCAAAGGTAATGCAATTACCTTAAATTTTAGAATTATTAGCAAAAACTAACAAAAATCATGAATTGTGAAATTACGCAATAAAAAAAAAAGAATGTTTTTTACCGAAAAATACTTCGCTCCTCTTAAATGTTCATTCAGTTTGAATGTTAACTGCAAATACTAAAATGTACATTCAAGTTTAAATGCATTTTTTTTTGTATTTAATTCACATGCATTGTTTGGAAATAACATGTGCATTTTATTTGTATTCAGTCAAATACGTTTATTGTGGTTACACAAAGAAATCACTAACTTTTATTAACTTTTCATATTATGTAAGAAAGGAATTTGTGTATTAAGAAGAAAAATTTTATTATAATGAACCATAGATATAATAAAATAAGGAAAAGTGTTGTTAGATAATTTCTTCAAAGAAAGTGTAAGATGTCTCAAAATATTCCCAACTTTAAAATCTCAGCAATTATCAAAAAACTGAACATAGAAAGTATTTAAGAACAATTTTTAAGTACGTGGACTGATAACCTATTTTTTAACACATAAAAGTCGGGAACATGTTTAATTACACTGAGCTTTAATTTTATTGCAATAGATAATTATACTATGAACACATACTTCTATAGACCAAGTTTAAAAATCACAGTAATATAATGATCCACTAACCAGTACCTACCTCCACCTTTACTGTATTCGATTAATAAGTTGGATAATTAATCATCAAAACATAGTCCTTCAAAATGGTTGTTACATAAACATCTATCGGTGTCGTGAATAAGTTAGAAGAGGAATTGTTTCTCAAACTATAGCTATAATAAAAAATCAATACAATAACTTCTTACTATATAAGGAAAAAATTAAATAAGCTGATTTGGAATTTGCTACAGTGCCTTGATTTAGAATACAAAACGAATGAAATGGGAAGGCCTCTAACTTTTTTTGAATGGAAATAATAAACATATTTTAGATAATGAATGTAATATCATGTAAGAAGTTACGAACATGACACAAGGTAAATATTTTGAAATGATAAATGGATTTGTAATGAAAGAGATGACACAAACTCGATTGTAAAAATCTGGAATATTGTTTTAAATGAAATCTAAGCCTTAAAGAACCATAATGTATTAAATTTTCTTAAATGACAATAGTAATTTCAGGAGCCAGGCCTTCATATTAGTCCAAGTTTTTGTTTCAAGAGAAATTACGAGGGCTGTGTACATTAAGTAATGGCAACATCGGTATAAATCAGTTTTAAATGAACTTATAATTACAATTGCATTAAATTCTTTCTATGTAATCATCAGCAAAGCTCATAACCTATTGCCAAGTCTCGGGAAGCCGTCGAAGCCATTGGCAAGGTATTGATTAATGATGCTAGCAACGGAGTGTTCTACAACACGGCATACAGATGAAATGTTATGAAACCGGCAGCCTCAGAGAGGTTACTTTAACTTCGGAAACAGATCGAAGTCTGAAGGACTTATGTAAGGTGAATAGGGAGGATGTTTCAAGATTTTCTATTGCCATCGTCGCCATAGGAGAGTGACATTGTTTCCGATATAACAATGGGCGTTTTTATCCAATACGATAAAGAGATTGTTTTGTAGTAAACGAGGACGTTTACGTCGCATAGCCTGATACAGAAAGGGCTGTAGGAATCGGCAATAGTAGTCTGCTTTGAGAAATAATCCTGTTGACACAGCATGCGTAAGAATCATACCCTCCCAGTCGTATGTCCCAATCAGAATAAACTTCATCCAATTGGGTTCTTGTCGTAATTTCTGTAGACGTGTTGAACCTCGATTGACGCCAATCATTCCATGGACGCTTTAATTTAGTCTCATAGGTTCGTGCCTACGTTTCATCAATGACGGCAATATGCTGCAGAAATTCGTCTCTTTCATTGTGGTATCTCTCCAGGTGGATGCTAACCAGTGTATACTGTTGCCATTTCTGTACTTTGGTGAGTTGATGTAGAACCCAGCGTGCAAAAATTTTCCTCATGATCAGACATTTCTTCATTATGCCGCACCGTTTGATTACTGAGATCAGGGATAACTCACGGACAGTCCATCGACGATCTTTTGAAAACAAACAGCTTAGGATGTCAATCTGATATTGAGTAATAAATGGTTGACCTGTGCGTTGCAAACCTGTAGTCTCATTCCGACCCCAACGAAACGCTTTAATTCATCGTGCAATTGTCCTATATAGTAATGCATTTTCTCTACTAGCTTCCAGTATTCCTCGATAACATACTGTTGCATTTTTGCCACAGGCAACTTCGATTTAAAGCTATGATTGCTGATCACTTTTTAAAAACATGCTTTAGAGGAATGGAAACGAAATTCTTCTTTTTAACGCTGCAAAACAACTACCCTTCTAAGTAGATATAATTTTTTCCCCTTCATTCAACACATCGACCACAGAGTCATCTCACCGTTCCCATATCCTATTTGTGCACGGCCGCTCTTTTCTGCGAGTTTCTAAGTTAAGTTGCCCCTTTTTAATTTACAGCCCCCGCATATACACTGGTGGCCAAAGGTTATGAAACACACGCATTTTCAAAGATCTTTCAAATACTTTTAAGCCAATTCAGGTGAAACTTGATATGAAAACACTTTAAATAATTACTAAAAAGATGATGGTAAAAAATTAATAGCACTCGCTGACGATTGTGATTTATGCTCGAGAAATAATGGCAGTGCAAAAGTGATGTAGCAAGACGATACTTATGGATAATTTAATAAGAGTTATAATCAACCCTGACAGGAATACAGCTCTCACAATGAATTTTCGAGTTGTTTACAAGGCTGCTTACGGGGACTTAGTTCAATGCACACCACTTCACCACCAAAACATTTCTTAGCCTTGGGAGTGTTCTGGGGGCTAGCAAGCACAAATTGTTCTGTCTAAACATGCTTGTCTAAAGTGTGGCCCAAAAGTCTTTGAAATGTGGCCCAAATGCAATTATGAAAATAAATAAATTTATTCATTTTTATTTTAAAAAATAAATGGTTGCAAAATTATTCATATGTAATCGATTCGTTGACAATTATTTTGAAGTACAAATTTAAATAAAAACATATCTTAGTATGTAATGAGAATTTACGCTTCGAATTATGTGTGTGTCCACTCGATGACGAATTTTTACTTTCAATACCTTCAAATGGAATGCATTGAACTATAAAGTGACATTCAAATGAAAGAAAAATTTGGAAATGCTTCTTTACTGGAGTTTTATAAAGATTACCTACCCGGGCAATAAATATCCTTATTTTCACAATCGTGTTTTATTAATGTCTTCAGCTTTTGGCAATACCTATACTTTGTGAACGATTATTTTCAAGAATGAAGCACACAAGAAA
Organism: Trichonephila clavata; assembly: GCA_019973975.1. NCBI lineage: Eukaryota > Metazoa > Arthropoda > Arachnida > Araneae > Nephilidae > Trichonephila > Trichonephila clavata. The sequence continues at coordinate 11,488 of BMAO01007018.1, read as the reverse complement.
CAAAAATAGGACAAAGATCACTGACAACCTTCTTGAAAATGCATTAAAAATTTCAACCTCGTCTATTGAATCCGATATCACGCGCGATTTAGTTGCTCAGCAAAAGCAAATTCATCCATCACACTAATTTGAATTTTTTCCATCTTCATGACATCCAAACTATAAATGAAATGAAACTTTTATAAATTTTAAATAAATACGTACGTTACAGATCTAATTCAAAATTTAAAAAAAAATTATAATAAGAAGAAGTCAATTTATTTTAATAACATTATATACAGTTAACTTTTGATTCAATTCGTTGAAAAAATATTGTTTGTGCGACCCAGAAATGTTTTGTTATTGCAATGTAGCCCTCAAACGGCCATAGTTTAAACACCCATGGTCCAGAGCATACCAGGCATAGAATTCAAATCCGGAGAACTGGCCCATTCTATGCGTTGAATATCTTCAATCTCGAGATATTCGTCAACCAGCCGAGACCTGAGAGCGAATAAGCGTTACCGTCCATAAAAATGAACCAGTTGCCAACTACGAAAAGCTTCATACAGGGATCTAATATATTATCCTTATACTTATAGACAGTCAAGACACCTCTCTGAAAGACGTGCAGCTCTGTGAGCTTGTCCAACATCACGCCGACATAACCATAAAACCACAACCTCTACAGTGGTTCATTTCCACATGTTGGAAAGATGGTTCCTGGTTCTTTCTATATGTGAACTCGTCGAGAAGTAGAGTGCAAACTAAATCTTGAGAATCATTATTGAAGAGAATACAGGCGCACTGCTCTATTATCCAAGGACCATGTCGTATGCAGCATGACAAGCAGGTTTCTCTGGTTTATAGTGAGTGCGATGCAGACCTTTTGGGAACGAATTAGAGAGAGGGAAGGGACGAGTTAAGACAAAAGTTCGGTCGATGATCCCAGCAACGGTTCTGGGTGTGGTCTCTCTCTTAATAATGTAATTGATCCTAAAAAGCTTAATATTGTTTCATTTGTAATATATAATGTAAAGATTTTAATGAAAATAATTAAACAGTAATTTTATAATATTCAGCATTTTTCTGCATTTAATTAATAACCCGTGGGCATCATTAAAACCCCCCTAGATATCACTAAAAAGCCAACTGTATAAATAAAGTACACCCCTACATATATACACAATTTACGTATTTTCTCTTGGGGGGGGGGCGATATTTTAAACCATAATGGTCTTAAGCTCTCTAAAACTTAAATTAATTTCTAATTTACCCGCTTAGCGGGATATGTAACCATAAATTTATCTCTCCCAAACTAAAAGTTAAGCGTCATTAAATTCTGGATGATGTAATTTAGCATCAACAGAGTCTTTGATCCAATCAGAAATGTCTTTACAGAAAATCATATGATCCATCAGTAAAAATAAACGAGATTTCTGTTGTTGTTTCTAATGCCACCTGTCTATGGCGTTGTCAGATCGAAGCTCATGTTATTCACCATAGCATTGGGCTAGATTGTACGCCTGTCGTTAGCCGTAGCTTTGAGCACCATGCAGGTGACAGTACGGTTTGGCTCGTTCCACACCAGTTTTTAGGGAGAACACCCTGGGGGTCAAGGACCTCCTACCTCTCTCCCCCTTCCCCCAACCTCACGAGAGGACTTGCAGCTCAACTGCTATTTAGACTACCCTCATGCCGCGAAGGCACTATACATTTACAAACATCCATGCCTTCTCCGGGATTCGAACCCAGGACCTACGGGTTCGGAGGGGCGGCTATACCGGAGGGGCGGCTGGATATAAGAAAGGTTGCTTTTGCGAACGTCATATGAATCTCAGATGTTAATGCCTTGCTTTGTGTGTTGCTACTTTTTTATGTTTATATTTCTTTTTCCTACGTAACAAAATAAATGCGTTTTTAAAGAAGTAATATGTTTCCTTTACAACCCATTCAACGGCTGCAAGCATGAAATTATTTGAATCCACCCCAAAATGTGTTAATTCGATTTCGAGGACAAATTGTTATGTATATATACACGCACATAAGCTTGACAATTTATTTTATGATACATTTTTATTTCGTAAAAAATTGTCTTTTTTAAAAACGCAATATTATCAGATATTTCCTTTCTTTTATCAGATACACAGGATCAGACAAAAGCTATAAGATTTGTGAAAAAGTATTTTGATTCAAACTAAAAACACTACGGAGCAGCAAAAAATATTACAGTCATTCAATTTTGCAAAATAACCTGGGTTTTATTTGTGTTGAAGAACAGAATGCTTTGTACTCGCTATTGTAGCGGTATCATCAATATAAACCAGTAACAGCCTCCGGGCTGAAGCGATTAGTTTGGTCTAATGGTTTGTTACGTGCTTACGGAACCAAGGGTCGCGGGTTCTGACCTCCGGTTAAGCGCACTAGTTCAATGGTGAACCTGGCTGAACTCAAAAATGGCAACCTCCTGAACTGTCATGGCGCCATCTACCCGCGAAAAGAGCAGCAAAAGCTTGTCAGATTCACTTGACGCAGCCAAACAAGCTCGACAAACTCACTTGACGCTCCAAAGTCGTCCGACATGTGACGCAACACCTCCAATTAATAGCAACAACTCAGACGTTCGCTATAACAACTATATCGTTCACTGACTTACTGGTGGGTGAGTGTGTAGCGCTATCATCTATATAAGCCAGTAACAGCCTCCGGACTGATGTGATCATTTTGGTCCAGTGGTATGTTACGTGCTTACGGATCCAAAGGTCGCAGGTCTGTCCTCTTGTTAAGCTCGCCACTTCACCGTATACATTATTATATCTTTGGTCTACGTACATTTTTTGGAACAACAATGTTTTTTTATATATACCAAATCAAACTTTTGTGTTTTGTAAATAGCCACCGATGCATATTCGTGTTTTTTCTCAAATAAATAGTTTTATATATTTAAATTAAGTCCTCGAAAAACTTAATTTTGTTTTGTATATTTTTTATTTAATTTTAAAAATATATAGTTGTACATAAGTATCTTTCTTCCTCTGTTTTTTTTATTTATTTAATGCGTTTAAGAATATTTTTTTTACATGGAGAGAGAGACGCCTTTTTAATATTTTAACTTCTTTCCTCTTTAAGTTATCCACGAATGGTAATGTTAATATATGTAGAAATGTTTTTGTTTTTATAATAATCCTTTTTTTAAAGTTTGTTATCAAAATTCGGAACCACATATCTGATGTTTAGTAAAAATATAAAATAAAATTAGCTTACTAGGAAAAAATTATTTTTCTTGAAAGTTAAAAAATAAAAAATTGTAAATTAAACCAACGATCGATTTAGAAAAAAATAGGATATGTATACTGCATTTTGCATTGAATTTTATTGCAAGTCGAAACGCGTGCAATTAATTTGTAATTTTTATAAAAATAAAATGCGTATATCATTTAAAAATTTTCAAGTAATTTTTTTATTGAATCGATTTTGCATGAATTCCTTGAGAGAGGATCATTTGGGAGGGGGATACAATCATATTTTCGTCATAAAAACCAGTACATTTTGGCCATTCTAACGTAACTTTTTTCGGTTTTTGTGGTAAAGCTTGAAATATCAAAATAATTTTTGTTAGGGAATTATTGTATTTTTTAAATAGCATAAAGCACGACACACACAAAAAAAATTCTTTGCAAATTAGCTTGCTTTTTTGTGTTTCCCACAAGATAACTTCTTAAATATTTGTAGAAGATCTATCTTTTTTTTCAAATTAAAGCTAAGAAATGCCTGTATTCTGTATATCTCAAATTTTTGTTTTATCTCTTAAGTATTTTTTAATTAAAAAATTTAAAAGTCAAAACATTGTTTTTTGTTTATTATGCTACAAAATAAATCTGCAGACACCGTCATCAAAATTGAGTTATTCAGCTTAACCATGATTTAAAATTATAAGGTCAATGGCCTCGACCGTGCGATGTTAACAAAACAAATAACCAATTAACGAAATCCAAACAGAAATTAATGAAAAATCTGTTTGCATTTTATAGAGAACAAGTCTTTGTTGACATTTACATTATTTATTGCTGAAAACGTAATTATAGTAGGAATTTGACGCGGTTTGTTTTAATATGGTCCAAACAGGCGATATTACTTTCTAAAAATGTTTTTGAAAATGGATTTTTTGAATTTCAAAAGTTATTCCCTCCCTCGTTTTTTTAAAAATAGGACTTATTACGAAGTTAGAAAGCCTCTACATTTATTTTCCCATGCAATTTTATTTTTAAAAAAAGTGATTTTCTTTTAATTTAAAGGATAAACATAGAATATAATTTGCGCCAGTCACGTAACGTTTACCCTCGAATTGGGGGGGGGGGGGGTCAGGATTCTAAGGGAGCCCAAAACCTGAGATTATGGTTTTGAAATCCTTTGTTACAGCCGGCTTAGGGTTCAAAACCTGACTTTGCGGAGGGAACAATATTCTGCATTATGCCCTGCTAAAAAAGTATTTTGCTGCAATAAACCGTTTTCGTGAGTTAAAAAAAATATATTCATTGTTCTGGAATATTATTTAGGCTTAACTAATATTCTATTCCAGTTTGTGTTTTGTTATTTATAGATTTTCTGCTGTGAGGGGAAGGTTAGAATCGTATAAAACTAGCTTGACCTTACTTAATGTCTTAATTTAGCAATCTTACTTTTTAGAAAACATAATAGTTTTGCATTTTGGTACATTGACTTTTTCTTAACATATTGCGACGTTATCACGCACCACAGATACAACATCGACTTCTTTTTTGCAAATAGAATAATACCGTTCCTTTTCACACGTGCATTCCTAAATTTTACGGGGACCTTTCATATGACGCTCCGCCGAAATTGATAACTATGAGAAACTCAACGGCTGACATACGTGCAGACTGGAGCTCCGAGTGTAATTCTAGGTGTCAGAAACGATCCGTCCTATTTCCGGACAGTAGAGAGGACAGTCCGTTTTGAGCAAGTTCGATTGTGCTTGCCTCCCCCCTCACAAAGGACATGTTCTGTAGAATTGAAAGAATTAATACAGTATGAATAACTTATATTTAAATGTAAATATATTGTAATTAAAAGCAGTGACGTAAATAAATCAATTATATAATTTCTTAACTCTTCAAATCCCTTTTTTTCTGTGGGATATTTAGTACTAAGTCACTGCTCTTTATTTAATGTGATATGCCTTCAATGTACGTACATGTTTATATATTACATTCCCAACACAAAATAACTTTACAAAATACAAATATTGCTATGAAGTTATTTTTTATTTTAATATCATGTAGAGAGAGGGGTAGTTATGATGGCGAACTTGTGGACGGTGTTCTTTCTGCCGAGTCGTGGTTTCGAACCAAGGTACCGCTAAGGTTATCCGCCGTATAGAGGGGCTGATGTATGTTAAATTTATTGAGACTCAAAGTCCTCAATCTTGCCCGCTGTGGACATTTTGAAAGTGGGGTGCCACCTCAGGTGTCTTCTTCGTGATTTCACCAAGGTTCAAAATTGAAAGGTCTCTTGCCAATAGTCCTCCTGTTGCTTTGAATTGCTTCATTAAGAAAACATTCAAATCAAACCAGGTTTGTGAATGTAACAAACAGTGTAAAAAAATATCTATTCATGGTAACTTTCAAAAGTTAAAATTTTATTAATTATTCAGTACTTGATATTTTGTATAATAGAACTAATTTATAAAAAAAGAAGAAGAAAAACTTAATTTTAGTACCATCCGCGCGCGCAACAATATATACTTTTTGTTTTATTTTATTGAAGTTTTCACTTCTACATGGCACAATATTGGCGTCAAAAAAGTACCTTATCACCTTCTCCAGCGTATTCAGAATGGGCAACCCTTAAGCTAGCACGTCACAGAATAGATATAACAAAGGGGAAAAAATCGAAAAAGGGGGATGAGAGGAGATCCTGGAGTTTCGAAACAAATGTGATATCTCTCCAGGATAGCAAAAAGGGTCAAACGACCCTTCGGATTCAGGTGTTAATCCCATTCTTCCAGCTGAGTTATTCAAATCTTCTTTCTGCTGCAGGATCTAAGGATTTGGTATCCTATTCCATTTTTATTTTATTTTCATTTTCTTCTAACATGTCAGAAAATTTTCTGGCCATTGGTCACAACAGGATAGATAGATTCCGGATTGCTTTTCACTGGAGGAATATATCTCCAGCAGTGGCCATTCTATTCCCAAAGTTTTCTAAAGACCGAAAGAAAAGGAGACTCAAAATATTGAAGCCCTAAACATTTATCTCCTAAGGTTTGATTTGAAACGTAAATTTCCCGAGTGGTTGAGTCCATGGAAATTTCATTTCACATACGGCTGACTATATATATATATATATATATATATATATATATATATATATATATATATATATATATATATAACTGGTTTTATCTTTGTTTGTTTCGGTAAAAAAAAATTAAGATTGAGTTTTTTTAAGAGTTTAGAGATTACAATATCACGGGATGAGAAAATGTGCTATTTATTTTTTTAAGGTTAAGAGCATTAAATTTCGAAATTAAGTAGCTTTGTTTATTTTAAAAATTTTTATTGAATCCCCAAGAACAATAATTAGCACCATTGATTCCTTTTAAGCAAAACTTAAAAATGTTATATTGTTAAAAAAATATAATTCCTAAAACGATGGGTGTTTTAAAAAATCTAAGTTAACATCAAATTCTATACCACGGGTCGGCAACTTTTTAGTTGTGGCATGCCAAACCAATTTACCAATATGATTCAGCATGCCGCATAGTAGGATATTTTTTTAAACAATTCGATTCCTGCGATAATGCATGCTGCGTTAGATAGAATAGAGGTCAATAATATTGATTCACAGTTTTATTATACGTTAATTTCGCATCATTTAAAGATATTTCTTAACATAAAAATAAACAGCCTAAAATATAACTATTTTTTCAACAAAAATTTAAGAAGTATTTAAATTATACATATATATTGTACTTTTAAAAAGAAAGTAATTTTTATAGGAAATAGACAATATTAAATTTAAGTATTTCCCTTCATTTAAGTTAAATAAAAAGATAAATAAAAACTTTAATGAGATCCTAGTCCATGTGCCCCCGCTCTACTTTCATGTCGCAAAATCAAGGGTATAATGTATAACTTTCATTTAGACACGATTCTAAGAATTCAGACAACAGAGTTAACACAGTTGAACAATTTCTTTGCGGATTCGAAATATTTTTCATATGAGGAAAGTATTTTTACCGCGATATATAGAACCAAAAGCAGAAAGTAGAGTACATATGCAATTTTCTCCCTCCAAACAATTAAATCTCTCCAGAAATGACATTCAATAATTTACAAAATAGCAGTAAACTTATCTTTAGAGTTATCTCTTTCAGATTTTTTCCATATAGTTCCGTAAATGTTCATAATTTTGAAGATGTTTATCAAATAAGGTCCATTACAAATTTATCAACTTCCATCCACTGAAAAATTGACAAATTTGCAGAGTAGCGCACAGTGGCGGATTAAGCGGGTGTCGGACCTGGCGGCCGCCAGGGGCCCCCAGCGCTGGTAGGGGCCCCAAGCTTGATGAGTGTTAAGGCCAGTGACAAACCCAACCACGCCATCTTGCAACAAGAAATGAAAAGAAAACAAAGATACAATGAAACCTCGCTAGAAATTATCAGATGTAAAAAAATCCTAATGTAGAAAACTTTTGAAAATATTTTTAACAATACGATACGAATGCATCAGGTGAATGATCTTTTTTATTTTAAACGTGTTAAAATAATTTAAGAAGTACTATGGAGAAATTGAACAACATGGCATATTATATACAGAATAAATGTTTGGACAAATAGTATGTGAAATAATTGATGATTTCCAAAGAATCAAACTGTATAAAAACTGTAATTTAAGTAAGTTTTTTTTTTTTTCCTTCAGTTAAGATTTTTCTTTAGCCGATGAGGGTTTTTTTTTTTTGCAGTACATTTTATTTTGAGAATTTAAAGTAATTGACTCTTTTCACTATTTTAGTTTTTTGACTCTTAGGCCCATGGGCCTCAAACCTTTTACCGCCAGGGGCCACCAACTACCTTAATCCGCCTCTGGTAGTGCAGAGTGCCATTGAAAATTGCCGGCACGCGTGCCACAGGTTGCCGACCCCTGTTTTATGTATTCAAAGTAAATGCACACCTTATGTACTTGTACTTATAAATTTACTTGTAAATTAATTTCGTGCTTCGGATCGAGCAGAATAGAGATCTTCCTTCGAGGATATTGCGTTTCAATCTAGTTAAAAAATTTTGAAGAACTGTTAATTTTTTTTAAATATATATGTGAAAAGCTTAAAGAAAAATGATCTTGCCAAAAATAAATAATTGTAATAAGAATTTTCAGAGACATTTCAATGCATGAAAGAACTATGAAAGGCCTATCTTTTCCTCCAACAATTTGAAATTGCATTATTAAATAGCTTTATACGATAAGCATAGATTAACCCCTTCCCGGTTTTTCCCGATCTCAGCTCGGGCAGGCGAAATATACTATTCTGGCTCATCCCGAGTATAGCTCGGCCATTGTGAAAATTTACATTGTGTTATCAGTCTTTCCTGATTTATTTCAAAAGTGCTTTTTGTGGTTTCGAATAATTGAAAAGTACTACTCGGAGGAATTTTCTGCAAAAAAAGGATGTCCTGCTGAGTATCCTTCTTCACGCTTGTCTGAAGGACACTTTGTTGACTGCATTACTCCAACAAAGAAACAAACTAATCCAACACGATAGTGTATTATTTGCTGCTCAGAAAGACAGTGAAAGAAAAAAGGTGCGAAGGAAAGCAAGATTCTACAGTGCAGATTGCGATGTTGGGTTAGATGCAGTATCGTGTTTTCGAATTTATCCTATATGATCAAGTATGGTTAATTTCATAATCATTTATGTAAATGCAAAAGACGCTAATGAAATTTAAAATTCAAGATGTCACCCATCCGGTATAGTGGTTAGCGACGCTGACTGCTGTGCCGTAGGGCCTGGGTTCGAATCCCGGAGAAGACATGGATGTTTGTAAATGTATAGTGCTTTCGCGCGGCATGGGGGTACTCTAAATAGACGTCGAGCCGCAAGTCCTCTCGTGTGGTTGGTGGAAGGGGAAGAGAGGTGGGAAACCCCTGACAGGGTGTTCTCCCTCAAAATTGGGGTGGAACCGAGCCAAATCGTACTGTCACCTTGCATGGTGCTCAAAGCTACGGCTAACGACAGGCGTACAATATAGCCCGATGCCATGATGAATTTCGTGGGCCTTGATCTGACTACGTCAGACAGGTGGCATTAACAACGACAACAAAATTCAAGATAAAAGCTAAGCATTCTAAGTTTTATATTTGCAGTTAGTGAGAATTGACTCCAAAGTCTTATGATTTCTGCCATTCAAAAAGCCAACTTTACAGGTAAATTACTCATTTATTTAAAAAGATATTTTTACATTACTATTTAGGAAATGTTCTATGCGAATGGTGCTATTTTGCTTAAAAAATATGTATGTTTGAAAATAAGCATAAAAAAATTGATATTTTTTTTTATCCATATATATAATTCAGAAATAAAATTAACCTGGAAAGGGTTAAATTTCTTCAAGCTCGATACACAGCATTTGGAGATATTTGAAGCTCACGTTTAGGAATGATTCCTATTATTATACTGATGAAGTTATTTAAAACAATAGCAATCCCAATTTCTGTTTTTTATCGGTTAAATTATTATATTACTTTTAAAATCTGCCACAAAAACAGCGATTACCATGAAATTAATTGCATAGAAGTAATAATTTTCATTACTAGCAATAAGAGAAAATAATTAAGTATAAGTTTAGTAATATTTATTGCAAACGACATAGGTGTCTCTGGCTTAACCAACATTTACAAGTTATTTCTGAAACACCTTTTCTCATGTTGTCTGAACTATACGAGAAAAACTGAATGAAGAGCTTTTTTAAGTTATGGTGCCTTTCGTGGTTCAACAAAAGTGGTCACATCAATTTATTCATAATACAGAAAGGATACCGTAAATAAAATTTAAATTTGGCAAAATTTTTTTTAAAATTGCAACATTAAAAAAACATTCATAAATAAATACAATGCAAGGTTATACAAATGCAAGAAGGAATCACCAGAAAAAAATGCAAATTGCAGGGTAGAAATTGGTTGAAGTACCTCGCCAAGTTCTGAAATTGTCCTACATTCGGTGAATACAACACACAGAAAGGAACTGTTAAACTCGGCATAAGTCGTGCCGCTGTATTGGCGTGGGGAATCAGTTAAAGGAGTTGTTCATTATTGTAGATGAAACCTGTTGTAGCAGAAGCGTCAGGTTGCTGTCAACGGAAGTAAATCTTGCAGGCAGACGAGTTTACGAAGACTTACGGGATCCGACTCAGATAGGTAGATTGATCCTTAACAGAGCACTTGGACCAGTCTACAAAACACTGAATGTGGAGAAGATATATGGAAAAAAAATTGCGCCACGTTCGTGGGACGCTCAGACCGATGCAAGAGTTAAAAGTGCCACAATCATTTTAATTCGAGAAACTGCAGCAATGTGCAGAATGTCGTGAAAGTCACCACATCAGCTAAAATCATTATTCACTGATTGGGCGCTACAGGCTTGCACTCATGTTGTCCGTTTAAAAAAATTCCATTGAAATAACAGCATTGAGATTCCATTTGTAAGGGTGTTGAGTTAGACCAATGGTGGAAAATCTTTGATGTATTTTCCAAACGTCGTACAATGATTCACTACACAAGGCAAATGGGAACTTTGCACCTGCATATCCTTTTGAAATGTAAAAAATAGTTATATCCATCCAAACATTTCATTGACGGGCTTTTCAGTTCAATCCTAGTTCTGGTAAGAACTTTATGCATGTACATTTTGAAATTGTTCTAGCACGGAACTTACTTGTTTTGTTGACAATTAAAACAAGATATCAATCATTGGCATGGCCAAGTAATTTTAGCGCGTTTTTCACATGTTGTATTTTACAACAATGCAACTATTGAACTTTTTACTAACAGAAAGTAGTACTATACTATAAAATTTTTTTTAAAAAAAATAATTAAACTTAAATATGATTCGGCTCATCTAGGGCACAAATGCGACCAAATGCCGAAACCCGAGGTCAATCGGTTAATTATTGGCTGAGAAAAAAGTACGATAAAATATGGAACGAAGACGAAAATTTGCGTCCTAATAGCACTTTTTTTACACTACGTGAAAAACGTGCTAAAAATGTGCGATAGGCACAGTTGAACCGGTACGTGAAACAAATTGGTGCATGTTATGTAAAAGGTTAGGAACCACCGGGCTAGACTTACATATACACGTGAAAAATTACGACTCTTCTTTTAAAAAGATGTTCACCTGACAGCTTCAATTATCAAAGCATTCAAATAGAGATCACTAACATCCAGTGGCGTAAACGGAGAATATACCAGGACCCCCTGCAAAGTCG